>MU846118.1:0-32596 GCA_030867225.1 Colletotrichum caudatum
AAGACCAAGATCCCAAAAAGCGTTACTTCAGATATCGCTCAAATTCTAGATAAAATGAACATGGACTGATCATATCGGAATTCGAATGAGAACTGCCCTTTCTGCAATGAAAAACGAGAATGACCACATGGCAGAATGAGATACGAATGATAGCCATGGACAGAGCATTCAATTTGGGTCAAAGGCTCATCAATTAAGCTTCATTGGTTCAATGGTAGAGGTTTCTGTTTACCAAGGCTATACATACCAACCGCGGCCATTACAGGAGTGAGTTGGTCCCCGGTATTACTGCGGCATGTTTCAATACTTGCAGACTTGCCTCGTATCACACACCCAACAGGAAGTGACTGTATGTAGACTGCGTATGGTAGTGGGTTGAAGTATTTAAATGAGCCCAAGTAACTGCCAAATAACAATGATAGTTACCTAGTAAATGGTGATTTGGGCTTGAATTACATTAATGTATGCCTCTAGTCTGGAGTGTGCTCTTCCGTGCCAGTGATAGTAGGAAGCGGGCTGCAACTCAATTGCTTCTTGTTATACGTAATGTTCAAGCGAACATGCTTTTTGTAACCAGACGTTTAGACGTCCAGAACCCTGTACAATGTGTCTCGCTCCCTTACCCATTTGAGGAGTGCTTTCATTGGGAGCTGTAAATGAGAATCGGACAAAACCCAATGGCCGCCAGAAGACATGAGATGCCGCTTGACCGAGAGGGGTTGACGCTGTTCTCTTAGGTTGACTCTGTTCTCCTAGATTGTGGAATTGAGTCCGAGTACTCACACTAGGCAGGTGCTTGCAGTGAGTCAAAGGAGAAGCCATTTTCCAGCAGCTACCGATATATGTCACCTCCTGATGGCATTGAGGCGACTGCAGAGTTCGGTAAACGTATTTCCCACCTTTGCGTACGCTAACGTGTATGCAGAAGTGCGCAGTGTAAAAAAAATGGGCAAGCAAGCAAGACCAGTTTCCGGACTTGAAGAGTTTCGGTCAAGATGGACTGCAGGTAAGGGCGGTAGGAATGCCTTTGAAGATCTCATCTTCAGCCAAGCTTCGGATGCAAAATTATCCGGCTCTATATGTGATTGCAATGCAAGCTAGAGTCGCATCGGACCATCCACTAGTCACTTTTCGGACTGAAAGGAGAATCCTTACTCTCATCTCCCGAGAGCGCTGGCAACATTTGCGCAAATGACGTCGTCCTGCCTTCTAATTTTCACAAGCCCGCAATACGCGCGAGGCAGTTCCCTGAATCCCCTACGTGTACATGCGGTCTTTTCCTTTGATCCACCGGGGGTTCCACTGGCTTGGTTCCGTTGGGGTCCAGGGCATCTACCGGCCGCCGAAGTAGGTAGGTTTTCTCGGCCTGATTCGGCGAATCCGCTGTTTCTCGGACGAGAATATGGGCGAGCATTGAGTCGGTGGAATCCGTCGTCCCTGGAAATTTGCAGCATGTACGTCATATGTGGAGATGAAGAAGTGGTCCCCGACACAGTAGTGTATAAAAGTGCCCCGCGGTCGGTGAATGAGGGGCTCACCGACACTCAGAGACACTCACCGAGATCCGATGCTGAACGTGGGAGTGCGACAATTGATGATGTGACACAAGAGAAATTTCCAATTCTGGGGATCCGAGGGGCACTCTACATACAAAAACTGACCATTATCAACGAAGACATCAAAAATTTCTAGTCGCAGATATTTGTTTGTCGTCGTGTCGGCTCTGCCAGAAGGGGGGGGCCTCCATCCGCGACCAGCCGCCACCAGCCGGAGCGGAGACCAGTCCCCGTGACGATTCAGGGTCCCTGAGTAAGCCCGGGCCGTGCGGGAAGCAGACATGAACACTAAGTTTTAATTATCAACCCATTATAACATCACCTCGTCCCGACGGACCCTGCTCTTCTCAATGTTCTGGACCTGCAGTACAAGTATCAGGGCCTTAAGATCAGCAGTCTCATCACTCCGCTCTTCTTCTTCCTCTTCCACGTCGAACTTCATCTTCCGCAAGGCCTCAATCACTACCCCACCAAGCCTCTACGCCCGCAACATGTCCGCCGCCGCAGCCTCCCTCGTCGAGACGGCCAAGAAGGCCGCAGCGTACCGCGCTGTCGACGAGCACCTCGCTCCCTCGGCGCGCTTCGTCGGCATCGGCTCCGGCAGCACCGTCGTCTACGTCGTCGACGCCATCGCTGCAAAGGGCCCTTCCTTCCACGCCAACATGACCTTCCTCCCCACCGGCAGCCAGTCCAAGGGCCTCATCCGCGCCGCAGGCCTGCGCCTGTGCAACCTCGATGAGCGGCCCTTGGGCTCCGATGGCAAGCTCGTGCCCATTGACGTCGCCTTCGACGGCGCCGACGAGGTCGACTCAGATCTCAACTGCATCAAGGGCGGCGGCGCATGTCTCTTCCAGGAGAAGCTCGTTGCCATCGCTGCCAAGAAGTTCGTTGTCGTCGCTGGTGAGTCACTATGCTTCCCCGAGACGGCGCCGACCAAAATATACGAATACAAGACGAACTAACCCACTACAAAGACTACCGCAAGATCTCTTCGAGGTTGCTCACCAACTGGAAGGCCATCCCTATCGAGGTCCTCCCCATGTCCGCCCCAGACGTGCTGGACAGGCTGACGGCCCTCGGCGCCATCAACCCCCTTGTACGGCCCGGCGCGCCCGGCAAGGCCGGCGAGGTCGTCACCGACAACGGCATGTGGCTCATGGATGCACCGTTCCCCCAGCTGCTCCTGCCCCAGGACCTGACGGACGCCTCGTCCCAGCAGCTGGGCCGCAACTCCGCCGGCGCGTGGGAGGTCTCCGCGCTCGCCAAGGAGCTGCTCATGATCCCTGGCATCGTCGAGATCGGCATCTTCCACGGCATCAACGGGCTGCAGGCGGCCCAGGCCGGCAAGGAGGGTCTGGCTCAGAAGCCGGTCGCCGCGTACTTCGGCATGGAGGACGGCAGCGTCAAGGTTACTGTCAGCCCATAGTTGACCAGTGAGGGCGTTTCTGTGATTGATTTAGAGCGAATTTGGAATGATAAAAGTTGATGCATTCGTAAGACGACAGTAACGCGTGGTATTCTAGCGAAACTTTCCGCTCTAGAGAATCTTTCGTTACTTCGAAATCGGAAAACGACAAATAAAGTGATGGAACTTGACGTTCAAAACCGCCCACGAGGAAGACGGCTGCGCAAAGAGCACGGGCACAAAGACATCACCGACTTTGCTCCATCTGACTTGTAGTAGATCAGCTCATCTCTGAACTTACTTATCCCCTGGCCGGTATCCCCGTTGAGTTGCAATACCCATTATTTCTAGACATTACTCTGACCTAACTAAATACTCACGCAGTATGTAGCAGAAATCCGTACATCTATAAGCTCCAAGTCCAACACGAAACCCGATAATGTCATCATCACAGTACCATAACCACACTCAGGCATCAATGACTTTCCAGCCTCCAACCAGGAGATTGGTGTAAATCCTCAGCGGGTCATACTTGGTACGAATGGCCTTGAGACTCGCGAGGTTCGCCGCCGGGTAGCTCTGGAAGACCTTCTGCCCCTTGCCTGCATCGTTTAAGTACAGATATCCGCCCGCGACGCCCCTGGCCTCCAGGCCCGCTTCCATGTCGGTATTGACGGCGTTGGCAAACAGCATGACCACCTCGTCGTCCTCGGCCTCCTGCCACGTCAGATTTTCGACGATCCAGAAGTAGGGGGCCTTGGACGGGTCCACGCCCTGCGGGTTGCCACCCTGAGCGATACCCTGCTGGATGAACTCCTTGGTGATGGGCTGGAAGGTGATGGAAGCCGAGAGACCGGCAATACCCGCGAGCTTGGAGGCAGCTGCGGCGAGGAAAGCGTCGTGGACGTATTTGACGGCGTCGCGGTCAACGATTAGAGACAGGACGCGGAACCTTGAACGAGTTAGCCGGAGGCGGTTTGCTCTATTTTGTGGCGGAAAACGGTTTACGCTTGACGAAGGCCTGTCGGTTGCAGGGCGTCAACGGCACTGACATAGCCCGCAAGGGACTGCAGAGCAGATGAATCATCCACAGGCGCGAGGACAGTCGAGGTGAAGTTCTCGAATACCGTGGCCGAAATGGTCTCGGAATCGTAGAAACGAGCTGCCGCATAGGCGGTGATGTTGTACGACGGGTAAATGAGGATGGTGGGGATAATGGCCGCCCTGCCGTCTGCCGAGCCGTACTTAATACCAAAGTTGTACACAGCGTCCAAGTACTTGGCGCTGTCAGGCTGCGCGTACTGCGAGATGCCGACCCAGACCCTGGGGGACCTGACAGTCTTCAGGTTAAAGCGCGTGACGATGGCGAACGAGTTGCCGCCGCCCTTCAGGGCCCAGAAGAGGTCTGAGTAGGCGTTGGTGGCGGTGGCCTCGACGATGGCGCCGCTCGATAAGACTGCCTGGTAGCGGACCACGTTGTCGGCAGCGAAGCCGTACTGGTTCGAGTAGAAAGAGATGCCGCCCCCGAGCAGCAGGCCGGAGACGCCGACGCCGCCGATGCGGCCTCCAACAGCGGCGAGTCCCGAGCCTGAGAGGTAGGAGTACACGTCCCTCCACCTGAGCCCGGCGCCGACGGAGACGGTGTTCTTGTCCCCGGAGAGGGCAAGCACGGTTAGGTTTGAGGTCGACAGCAGGACGCCCGACGAGCCGATGCTGTTGTATCCGACTACCGGCATGTGGCCGCCGCCGCGGACCGCGAACTGTGTCAGGCTCAGGGTGAGCGTGGTGACGGCGAAAGACACTTGCCGGGCGTCCTGGGGCACGAAGACGCAGGCCAGGGCATCGTATGCCCTCACGGACCAGTGCTGCGTCTGCGTCTCGTATGTGTAGCTGTCCGAGCCCGCGAAAAAGGTCTGTCCAGGGTGCTTAGAGCTCAGCAGCCCGCAGGCAATCTTTTATGGCCCATGAGGGCTGGGCACGACGTCAAGATCCTCGGCCGCGGCCGCGACAGGAACTGCGACGACAGCCAGCAGCTGCGCAAAGAAGGACGACGAACGAACCATGGTGTCTGATAAGCTCAGCGCCAGGAAAAGGTGAGACACTAAGCAAGCAGCAAGGAATTCAGGATGCAGGACGGAGGCATCTTGCCATTGCAAAGAATTCGGCTGGAGGTCGTAGCGATACCAGCTACGTTGAACCCGTACTGTATCCCAGAGGGTGGCCATAAACCTGCATGCATCGTTAGCGACGTGCGGTTGGGAACATTCCGCCCTCTGCTGTCAAATGCAGAAGTGCCTCTTCTTGCGAGCCTCTCATTGGCAGCCCGGCTACATCCCCGCGGTCCCGAGATGAGGTTCATATGTCGGTGGCTAAACCACGCCAGCCCCAAGATCGGCGGTTCCGGTGGCATGTCTCTGCGAGCAAGGAGACGGTAGAAGGGCGCGAGGTCCGGTTAGACGGCGGGAACAGCGATGGGGGCATCTCGGCGCAGGGCAGTGAGACGGAATTGCAACAGTTCAAGA
Organism: Colletotrichum caudatum; assembly: GCA_030867225.1. Taxonomy (NCBI): domain Eukaryota; kingdom Fungi; phylum Ascomycota; class Sordariomycetes; order Glomerellales; family Glomerellaceae; genus Colletotrichum; species Colletotrichum caudatum. Next base: position 5,484 of record MU846118.1, read on the forward strand.
GGCATCGAATAGAAAGTTGTTGCTACAATCATGGGCCGGGCATGGATATGCATACGCGATGATTATAGGATGCGGGTGGAGCAGATATCAGACATGGCGCACTTGTTGTTCCCCAGGAGCGTTCAGCAGCAACCGCATCTCGCGACGTTGAGATTGTTATTATTAGAGATGCCCTCATACTTTAGTAAATTGGCGTTGTTCAATACATTCTCCATTCATACGTGTGCCCTTCGTAAGACATAAAGAGTTGAGCCGGTCAGAATCTAAGACCAAAACCCCGAGGAAAGCACCTCGGGCCCTGGAATGCAGCCCCAAACGCCCCGATTGGAAAGGATTTCTAAACGCATCCGCAACAATGGTATCTGTGCTCAAGACTTCCTAGGAAGCCAATAAGTATAAAAACAAATAAGCCAGGACTACCCTTAGGGCACTTTAAGCAGCACCGGTCAGGTTCTTGGTGTTCAGCTTGCTCCACCTCGAGCCTAGTGACACGAGGAAGGCGACACCAGCGCCCGAGATGGACAGAGCAAAAGCAATCTTGAGGCCTTCCATGTAAGCCCGGATGACACCGGGGACGGCCTCGGCGGGAAAAGCTTCGCGAATCTGAGTAGCACCGGTGATGGCAACCAATGCCGGATCGACACCCGGCACGTTTTCGGCGACTTCCTTGAGAACAGTGATGAGGAAGCCAGACTGGGCAGCGGCTACGTAGAAGGCTCCGCCGACTGTTTGGAAGACTAGAACATGACCGTTAGTGATCATTCTTCGAGATTGGTTTGAGGACGGGATAAGCTTACAGAGGAGAACGGCTGTGGAGGAGGCCAGGTCATCTGCGCTAACGGAGCCCTGGATGGCGATGATGGGGACCTGGAAACCAGCACCCCACGCGAGGCCAGCGAGGGCTTGATACCCAATCCATTTGTCGCTTCCAGTACCTACGTCGAGGGTGTACAGTAGACCGGCTCCGACAGTGGCAAGGGCGGCGCTACCAATAAGGACCGGGGTGTAGATGCCGGTCGCGGAAATGAAGATACCAGACGCGATGGTGGCAATGGTGACACCAATGATCAACGGGAGGTTACGAACACCGGACATTGTCGGGGTAGCGTTGTCGACGGACTGGAAGTAGATAGGCAGGTAGTACACCAGGACGAAGTAGGCCCCGGCGAAGAAGAAGGCATAGATGGAGGAGATGTAGACAGTGCGGTCGCTGATCAGGCGGGGCGCGATCATGGAACGCTCTCCCTGGTACCACTCGAGAACGATGAAGGCGATGGCGATGACGAAGAAGCCGACAAATAGTCCGATGACGGTGGACGAGTCCCAAGGGTGGGTGTGACCTCCCCACTGCAGGGCAAGCAGGAAGGAGATGGTGGCGCCCATGATAAGAGCGGTGCCAATGAGATCCATCTGAAGGAATTTCTCAAGCAAGCTGGCCTTGACGGGAACGGCATGGGGTGGAGTGGTGAAGTAGAAAAGGATAATGGCGGCGGAGAGGCCTCCGATGGGGAGATTGATGTAGAAGCACCAGCGCCAGCTGACATGGTCAGTGAAAGCGCCGCCGATGAGGGGACCAATGACGGAGGCAATGCCGTACGAGGCCCCGGTGATGCCAGTAAAGATCGGTCGCTTGTCGGGCGGGGCGGAGAAGCCGATGATGGTGTAGGCGCCGGAGGCGATGCCAGCAGCGCCGACGCCGGCGATGGCGCGGCCAACGATGAGGGCGATGGAGTTAGGCGCGACAGCACAGATGAGGCTACCGACTTCGAAGATGAAGATGGAGAGCAGGAAAGACGTCTTGAGCGGGAAGTACTTGTATGCCTTGCCCCCTGTTGGCGCTCGTGTTAGTATCGTGACTAGTCGAGTTTACTCGGGGATTGTGACTTACATGTCGACTGGAAGGCCGCGAGACACATGAAAAATGCGGATCCGTACCAGGCGACCTGGTCCAGGCCGTGGAACTCGTCGGTGATCTTAGGGATGGCGGTTGCGACGATGGTCATATCCAGAGAAACAAGAAAAATACTGAGGACGAGGGCGACGACGACGAAGGTAAGTCGGATGCCGGTAGGGTAGACGGGCTCAGCCGCCCCCGTAGGTTGTGTCGAGCCCGCTTCTTCATCGGTAGCGGTACCAATATCCTCTTTCTTCTCAACGGTATCACCATGCATCGATGGCGAAGTGGTGGAGTCCCGGTCCGTCTCTCCTTTCTCACGGGCCGTTACGAGGGTGCTCGCGGCAGAAGTCATTGCGTTGACGGTAGTGTTGTAGCCTGGCTAGACTCGGACGGCGAGAAACAGGTTTTGATACAAGTAGCAAGCTATCGTTGCTCCAACCGTAGTGATATATCTGTTTGTTAGAAGTCCGGGATTTATAGAGTGTGGTTGACCGTCTTTGTACTGCGTGCCACAAGACAGAACTAGGCACAGAATCGGGAGAGACCCGGCTTCCTTATGTATCTAGGGAGCCGCCATGCTTTACAGGCGATACGGGTCGGAGTTTGGGAGTTGCTGATACCCGGTGGGCTGGCTAGCCGCCGCTCAGAGCCAAAGTGAGAGACACCGGCAAAGGTACTTTGGCCAAATGCGGATGGAGTGAGCTGGAAGTCTGACCGCGATGACAAAGATGGCGGATGTCGTGATTGGATGCATCTTCCCACGTCGGAGACATTTTGGACCGTATTGCTCATCGTGTATGGTGCGAAACTCAGATTGTGCAGTAGCACGACGGGCGAAGGGTCTGCCCAGCACGCCTGATGGAAGCGTCAGGTCCGCGAAGGGTGCATTAGGCCGAGATGATACGGCGGTACGCGAATCGACGCAAACCGTGTTGTGAAGGCGTCATTGGCAGGCCTTACGCCAAGTACGGAGACGGAGCGACACCAAGACCGAATTGGATAGTGAAGCAAAGTATGCGACCAGTTGCACAACTTGGGCGTCGCTGCTTGGTAACCAAACAGAACGGCCTTCGTCCAATCTCCGCCTACGTGCCGCGCTGAGGGTGATGATTAATTATGTGAGGCATCCCCTTGGCTAGGCCGCTGCATCTCTAGACTTCCTCAGACTTTGGTTGTGAATAGCTGGAATGTCCGAAAAGTCCGCAGCATCCCTTGCGGATGTTGGGAGGGTGGGTGTCGTTCCCTCGCATTGAGGCTGAGACAGGAGACAGACGAGATACGCTTGCCAACGGGGTCGCATTGCTTATGGTATGTACGGTACATCCGTCCTTGTCTCTGCTGGCGCGCATGCATGTCCGCAGCGTGCAAGTGCCGGTTCCGCCGATTCGGCGGAAGTAATGGACATAACAGCCTGTTCCTGCGGACTTTGGACGGGGGTTAAGCAGAGGCAGTTAAAGCTGGCGCATCTTTTGGCTTTCAGGGGGGTCGATCTGAGATGCCGCGTCGCGCCTGCAAGGACTTGGTTTGTTCTCATTGGGAATAGCCCCAATTTCACAAGCAACTTCTCGGGTCTGCAGACGGATAAGGCTGCGCTTGGCGACCAGTCGACGCCGCCACATCATCAAGGGCAGCGCCCGCCCCTGTATCTCGGGCCAATGTTGAGCATTCTGATTTGTAAAGTAACCGTGTACCCAATACTTCGCCTACTTGTGACTCGTCCAATGCTTGCTTTAGCCATCGGCATTGTTGAGGCGACCATGGATGCAGACGAAGGAATAAGAAAGAGGGGGGACAGAGCGGTCGCAATACATAGAGCCATAGCAACAAGCTTGAACAGACAAAGCATCTCGTTAGCGGAGGAGCAGCGGAGTGGAGAAAGCGGTCTGTTTACCTCGCTGCCTAATGGATCGATGTCCCGCCGAGTAAGCTTTTGGGAGGGTGAGTCGGTTTGCAACATGAAGCATCCGCCAAGATGGTATTTCGGTAGTGGCTTTCAGGCGTGACGAAGCCCTGAGAAGCACCTGGGTTGCACGGCAGCATGTTCGGATAAGGGACGAATCAGGCCTCCGCTTGAGTAAGATGTTGACGCCAAAGTACGGTGACACGACTCACTGATCCTTCAGACTCGGGCGCCTAGATAGCTGGGTAGGCAAGAAAGCGCCTTCACGTAATAATATGGCCTCGCAGCTGCAGCCCCCAGGTCAGCATGGGCCCATTCCAGAGTCGCCGCTGCCTCCATAGCGTGCGGTTTGCGATGGTATCCAGGCAGGATTCTGGGGTTCGTTGTGAGCTGTCGTGCCGTAATCAGAGATGCGCCGTTTGGGGGGCGGAAGGGCAGAGTCATGGGACGACAGGAGAGCAGGGGGGAATCGGCGCAGAAGACGGGCGTGTCAATCGTTGCCAAGGTACTGGGTGAGGATGACGCCAAGGGGAAACCTGCTCACTTGCTCGACGTTTGTGCGAGTACCAAAGGCAAAAGGGAGGGGGAGTCCCCGGTGACTTTTGGTGTCCCAGTGTTGCCGTTGCACGTGTTTGACAGCCTTGAGATTGGCTTCTAGATTTACGAGGGCTGCAGTTTGGGAACAGATTGATAAGCACCTAGGTGCCCAGGTAACGCACTAATTAGTGCGTGCCTAGTAGGCAGGTGCCGTAAATGATGCGAGGAACGCCGCCGGGACACCAAATGTCACCCCCCCTGGAATAGAAAGGGACGAGTGAGATGCTGCCCGTTCATCCACACACACACACATATTCGTACATGTCTATCCCGTTGTCCCGGTACTGGACTTTCCCGTATGACCAAAGATCGCCGACGGCCCTTGATCCGCACAGTCGGGATGTCATGTGCCAAAGAGAGCATGGTTACGTTATCCATGTACAAGATCCAAGGCGGTGTGGTGTGTCTTGCGTGCTCGATAACCGAGTATCCCTAGGTAATGGAAGCATCACCATAATACCTAACAAACCCGAGCCGACGCGCACCCTCCCCAACGAGCTGACGTGGACCGAGCACCCACTCCATAATTACCCGGTAGGTACCTAATATTATATTCGCCCGGGGTCTCGGTCTCCTTACATCCGCGGTCGACCGGATATCTCGGGCGGAACGGCTCAACCGTTTGCATTCCATCCATCCATCCATCCTCAGGCCGCATCGGCGAGCCGAATCGTGGGGGAAGCCTGGACAAGCCCCTCCCTTCCCTCTCTTGGGAGGGATAAAAGTTAGAAACCCCCCCAGAGTCCGGCATTCAAACTTTGCGCCGGCTTCTGGGCCCGCCTTGCCTACGTCCATGCCTACCTGGTGGCCCGCATTTAATGGCACAATTCAGTCATGCCTTGTCACTACTGACATGATGTGATTGATGTTCGGATCCCAGTCCATAGTAAATGTCACCGTGGAACCCTAAACTGACCTCGCGGCCTCTGCTAGCATTGGCCCTGGTCCGCTCCGCAGGTCGCCAACCTGGTCGCTTGTCTAAGTGTTTGCCTATCTTGACCAGAAGCTAGAAGCTGCTGTGGTTGCTCCGAGCCCGCCTTCACCTCAACAATCCTACTCGCCACTATTCATGACGGCACCTCCGTCTGACTGTATCATAACATGACGGATTGGGTGGCCTTTACCTACATATCTACCTAGATAGAGTCAATCCCTCGCCACAAAAACCCATACCAATCACAGCGTGCCAACCAATCTTCTTACGTGAGATGTTTGTCGCTAGCCGGCTACTGGTGAAGCTCCGGGGGGGGCAGCGCCAAAACTTAAAGACTGGGGTTTGATATTTCTGCATTCCTAAATTCGCGAGAACCGGCCGACGGAAACGCCCACAATTCCGCACTGTGAGTGCCTCGCTTGCACCGCGCTAGAGCCAGTGCTTTTCGAGTGCATCAGGCAGGAACAGCACGCTGCGGTGCCGTTGGAGCAATGTCTCACAAGCTGACCCGCGCACTGTATTATACCTAGGTGGTAGGTACTGTTTTTTTTAATACCGTCTGTCTGTTAGTACAGGCTGTTGTAGGCAATCAATTGCACCACCACCACCGGTCAGTCAGGTATGGATCTGTTGCGGCCTTCTTCATATCACATTCCTCCCGCTCATTAGTCGCACATCAGCCACCATGGCGGACGCAGTCCCGCATCCCAAGTCCATCCTCCGCGGTCACAAAGCCCAAGTCCACGCGCTCGCATTCGTCCGCGGCAACGAGAGACTGGCTAGCGGAGACGCAGAAGGTTTTGTCGTCCTCTGGGACCTCACAATTTTGCGCCCAACGGCGGTATGGAGACCTCATGAGAATGCCATTTTGGGCATCGAGGGCTGGGGAGACGATCGCGTCATCACGTAAGCCTCATCTCACCTTCTGAACTATCGACTGTCTCCCTCTTACACCGCTTGCAGCCATGGCCGGGATCACAGGCTCGCCGTCTGGCAATTGGGTCCCAAGGACGAGTCGCATCTCAGCAAGAAGCTCCCGCTCGACGAGACCCCTGAACCAAGACCTCAGCCCTGGCTGCTACACCTCATCGAGGTTAACACCATGAACTTCTGCTCTTTCGCTTCATGCGTGCCTGACAGCGCATCCGGGACTGAGAATTTGCTGCTCGCCGTGCCAAACACGTTGGCTTCGGAGTCGGTTAGTCCACCGCCCCTCGAGCTATCTCCGGCTCTAAACCCCGGAGACCTCGCTTACTACACAAGATATCGGGACTAACCCGCGGCGCCCTGATAGGTCGACGTGTATGAGTTGCCCTCTAAAAAACGACTTCACACCGTAAAAACCGCGGAAAAGAACGGTATGGTCATGGCCCTAGCCCTCTTGAACGTGGACGGGGTCTCCACGACAGGGCCATCCGCCAATGACCAGCTAACGCTCGTTGCCGCATACGAGAACGGCCTGGCAACGATTATGCGGCTCGCTAGCGGAACATGGAACACTATCTACTTAGCCCAAGTCCACAACCAACCCATTCTTTCGCTGGCCGTTGCCATGGACCAGCGCTATTTCCTTACTTCCGGTGCCGATGCAGTAGTGGCCAAGCACCCTATTCCCGGCCCTAACTCCGCAATCGAAGGGAATCTCATTCAACAGCCGTTGAGGGTATTGAACACCAAGCACTCTGGCCAGCAGGGCCTACGTATTCGCGACGACGGCCGCATCTTTGCTACCGCGGGCTGGGACTCAGCTATTCGTGTATACTCGACAAAGACCCTCAAGGAGGTGGCTACGCTAAAATGGCACCAGGTCGGATGTTACGCCGTTGCATTGGCCGGTGTCAAGGCGGCTCCCCGGACTCATGAGGCCCGAGGCGCATCGTGCGATCTCGTCTCTCCTGCAAACCAGCTTAGTGTCAAGGACAGACGCATACAACGGGCACAGAATGCTCACTGGCTGGCAGCTGGTAGCAAGGATGGCAAAATATCCCTGTGGGACATTTTCTGATATGCCCCTCCGAGCAGATGTGTGTATCCAGCACTAAATGGACGTGCGCGCCATTTCTTTCACAAGCATTTGCGGCCCACGCCACTGCAACCGGTCCTCCCAATCTGATAGATGTGGCCAGACTACGAGCAGGCATCGACCAATGCATACCTAGCGAGAAAAGCTTGGCGTGAAACCATGAGTTGCCAGCTCGATGCCGCCCTCTATTCAACCGACTAGTATAGTGTAACTAGGCAACGAGATGCGACATAGCAGCCGAAGACACGATTTGATGGCAAGCGCTAGGGATCTGATCATTTGTGCAAGTCTCGTCAAGAGGGTATTATCCTAGGTGGCCCGGCATCTCTCAAACGCCTACTCCGCAGTGGCTTCTGAGGTGGTAGTAGGTCGACCACGGGGTTTTGTGCCATGCCCGCCGCCCTGAAGATAAACTTCATTGCCGGTCCTTCCGCCGACAGTCCCGCAAATCGTGTTCTTTGTGCCGAATGGTGCTATTCCATTCCGAAAGATAAGACCTTGACCGATGTGGAGGTTCTACGGGGCGATATACAGGGGATGTTTGCGGGCTCTGGGGATCCCTGGAGCTGCATAACTCCGTAGCAATGCAGTGTGGAATTCGATGAACCAACGATATATAAAAGGGGGTTCTTCCAACTGTCTGCTGTTTCCATGTCACAGTCATTGGATTCTTGTCTCCGATCCAAGAGAACCTTAACAAACGCCTTTCAAACATACTTTCTGACTAAGCCCTATAGAAAATTAGATCATCATGTCGGTCATCGGCGAAGAATACAAGAACGTTGCTACGCTGGGCATGAGCGCCTATGCCGCGCCCTCGCTTTTCCAACCTCACAAGGTTCGACAAGCAATCCGGGATGCCCACGAGAAGAAGATCCCCCCGTTGATGTGCTACTACGCTGGCCTCAGCGCTGTCCCCCTAACGCGGTATCTCGCCCCTATGTGTTACGATTCCGTCTGGATTGACTGGGAGCACACCGCCTGCAACGTCGAGACCATGACGACGGTATATTACTGCCAACGACACCATAGTCGGCGACAATAGAGCTAATAGTCCCGTAGATGGTACACGAAGCCATCTTCATGAGCCAAGGGCGCACGATTCCCTGGGTTCGGTAAGGACCATCACATACCCGAGCGATGCTGGTTGCGAGCTGACACGTCACCACAGTGTCCCCGGCCATGACCACGCGGCCATTGGCTACGCGCTGGATGCCGGTGCTAGCATCGTGGTCCCGCAGGTCGAGACAGTAGAGCAGGCCAAACACGTCCTGTCCTCGGCCAAGTACGGTACCAAGCAGCGGGGCACGCGGTCGGCGCCGCCGTTCCGCCTCATTCCTTTTCTCACCGACACGCCGTACGACCCCAGCCGCGACCTGCACAAGTGCCTCAACGACCAGGCGGCCGTCATGATCCAGATCGAGACGGCCGAGGGCGTGCACAACCTCGACGCGATTCTCACTGAGTGCCCGGACATCGACGTGGTCTGGTTCGGCACGCTCGACTGCCGTATCAGCATGAACCTCGAGGGCAAGATGGGCGGCATGGGTGCTTCGGAGCCCGAGTGGCTCGAGATCTCAAAGGTTTTCTTCGACACGATGGACAAGCACGACAAGCCGTACGCGGGTTTCGCCTTTGGCGCGCCACCTTTCGGCAGCCCGGAGAAGATCAAGGAAGCGGCCAAGAGGATGAGCCTCATCGCCGTATCAGCCGACGTGCTCCACCTCAGCGCAATGGCGGAGGACCTCAAGCTTGCTAGAGAGGCGGTCGGGTCGGTGGGACAGAAGAACGGCAGCAATGGTGCTAACGGAAAGGACTCCGAGACGAGCGGCAAGGAGTAGGAGGTGAGTCGCGAGCATTTGCCATTCAAGACCTGTGTAAGCATCCTCCTCGAGAGGAACAAGAGCAATAGACGATTTCCCACGATGCCAGTACAGGACGTGGGCGCCCTTACCATTCTCTGCGGTGATTGAGCCTGGAAGGAGGTGTGACGCTCTACCCCTCCCAGGAAACAGACCAACAACCAGATATCTGGATGGGCAGACATCGCCACGTACCGCAGCATGCATAACCAAGAAAATCCTTCGGCATGCTTGGTTAGTAGGTACAAGGATGAGATACCCGAAAACACTATGATAGGTAGGTTGACACGGCTGTTGCTCCGGGCCTTCCTGCATCGTATCTCTTACCTTCCCATCATGGCAAAGTCCGCTCCCCAGCACCTAGGTACCTAGGTACCGAAGGTGGAGCAATCATTCACAGAGATATCTTACCTTCCTTCCCACAAAGATCCTCACTATCCAACCCTGAAAGGACAGGAAGGAAGGGGGTGACTTCATCCAGTGTTGTCCCGTCGCCGCACGGCGTACCTTCCTGCGTCTTACCCAACAGCCTGATGTTACTGATCCGTATCCTTCTAGGTGCCTATATTTACCTCCTCCTCCTTTCTCCCTCTCTCCGACTTCTCTTCTTCCACATCATGGACCGGCCGCCCCAAGCCCTTCCCCATGCTGCGTCTTGCCCCCCCCCCCCATCCCTCAGCTCTGCCTGAGACGGCTTTTATTTTGTCTCTAGGCCGGCTTTATCTTTGCTATTCTCTTCTCGGCTTCACTGACTTCTTCTCTTAGGCTTTTTATCGCGGCGCGGCGTTGGCGGCGTTGGCGGCGGCGCTGCTGGTGTTGTTGTTCTGTTGCACTTTTTGGAACTTGAACCTTTGTTGGTTACTACAAGCCTTTTTTTTCATTGAGTTTTGTGTCATTGACATGAGCTCGAAGAAGAGAGCGGCATGCTGGTAGAACGCGCCTGTATGGAGATGGGGATGCGGTTGATGGCGATGCTGCTGCAAGTGACATGGCACGCCGGACTGCGGCTGAAGCGGAACATTCACACGTATCAGCGTCAACGTACAAAGTTTCCAGAGCGGCAAATCAATTGTACATAAGCATCTAAAATTCACTGCGTGGCTGGCTTGGCAAAGCTTCAGATTCAGGCCAAGAATGGTGGCCACCACTCTGCTCCGGGCATCAGTTCTCCGTGGTAGAGATGACCATGGCTGCAGCCGAGTAGCCCAAGGACTGGGAGAGATGCGCAAAAAATGCCTGGATACGACGACAGTGACTATGACTCCTCGCATCATTAGAAACAGCCAAAAGAAGAAAAAGAAGGCAATACGGACATACATCAAGGGCCCCGGCCATAGGTGCGCTGCAGATATCATGCGTCGTTGCAGGCAGGCAGGGTACCGGCGTGATTAATAATTATTAATGACAAGAAACAGAAATTCCGCCACTGGCGGCGACTTTCACGTGACCTTCGAATTTTATCGATAAGCGATCCCCCGCTATCCTAGAATTTTATTTTTTTAGGATGGGCATCCCACTTTCTCGTGATACCCCGCCATACAACTGAGAACCCAATCTTCCGAATAGAGCCCCCCATCCCTACCGCACACTCTCTCCCAAAACATCGACAAGGACGAGGGGGGAAAAAACCACGAAAAGAGACGGCAAGAGAGAGAGAACAACGCGATGACGAACGCCACGATCCTCTGCTGCAACTGCGGCGCCCCCATCGACGGCACGACGGCCGCCGGTGCGCTCTGCTACGACTGTATCAAGTTGACCGTCGACATCTCCCAGGGCGTACAGCGCGAGGCCACGCTTAACTTCTGCCGAGACTGCGACCGTTGGCTGCTTCCCCCCAGCAGCTGGGTTGTCGCCGCCCCAGAGTCCCGCGAACTCCTCGCCCTTTGCCTCAAGAAGCTCAAGGGACTGAACAAGATCCGCATCATCGACGCCTCTTTTGTCTGGACGGAACCCCATTCGAGGCGAGTGAAGGTCAAGATCACCATCCAGGACGAGGTGCAGACCGGGGTTCTACTGCAGCAGTCCTTTGAGGCCGTCTATATTGTTGCCTACCAGCAGTGCCCCGACTGCGCAAAGTCGTACACAGCCAACGTCTGGCGCGCCTCCGTTCAGGTTCGCCAGAAGGTCCTGCACAAGAGGACGTTCCTGTTCCTCGAGCAGTTGATCATGAAACACGGTGCGCACAGGGATACACTCAACATCAAGGAGGCCAAGGACGGCATCGACTTCTTCTTCTCGGCCAGGAATCAAGCCGAAAAGTTCTGCGACTTCCTCAACTCCGTGGTGCCATGCAAGGTCAAGAAGTCCCAGGAGCTTATTTCGCAGGACGTCCACACTTCCACAAAGTCTTACAAGTTCACCTTCTCCGTGGAGCTGGTCCCCATTTGCCGTGACGACCTCGTGGCCGTGCCCATCAAGCTGGCCAAGGCGTCTGGTAACATTTCTCCCCTCGTCATCTGCCACAAGATCGGGACCTCAGTATACCTCCTCGACCCCAACACCCTCCAGACCGCCGACATCAGCGCACCCATCTACTGGCGTGCGCCCTTCCACTCCCTCGCCGACGTCAAGCAGTTTGTCGAGTTCATCGTCATGGACATCGAGCCCACCAACATCACAAAAGGCAAATGGCGCCTTGCCGAGGTGCAGGTCGCCCGGGCATCCGACCTGGGTGTCAACGACAAGACGTATTTTGCGAGGACACACATGGGCAACCTGTTGCATGCGGGTGACTCCGTCCTGGGCTACATGCTCACGGGCACCAACTTCAACAACGAGGAGTTTGACGCCATCGAAGAGTCGCACGCCTACGGCTCGACGATTCCCGACGTCATTCTCGTCAAGAAGCACTACCCTAACAGGAGGAAGCACCGCAACCGCAACTGGAAGCTCAAGCGCATGAATAAGGACGAGGGCGAGCTTCTGCCGAAGCAGGCCGACCAGGACCGCATGAACGAAGACTATGAGCAGTTCCTCCGTGACGTCGAGGAGGACGAGGAGCTCCGCGCAACAATGGCGCTCTACAAGGCCCAACAGGCCGCAAAGGTCGACCCTGATGCCATGAGCATCGCCGAGACAGATGACGAAGGCGTGCCGCGGGTGGATATGGATGAGCTTCTGGACGACTTGGACGACCTCCAGATCAAGGAATGAGCGATTTTCCTTGTTTCGGAGGGTCGTACGGAATGCTTCATGGGGAGCATGTTGTTGGGTGCATCAGGGTGGTCGTCAAGGTTAAGTGGCCGTCTGCGTTGAGGAGGTTGTCTCTGTCGGTGATTTTGTTTTCTAGGGACAGTAAAAAAGAGCAAGGGTGTATCTTCTTTTCACAGCACAGGATGGGACGGATCAGGGATGGCAACGGCGTGTATGCATCAAATACCTTCCCGCTCTCGACAGGATGCGACGCTAGCAAAAAAAAAAGGGGGGGGGGGCGTTGCCTTTTGTGTCAAGTTGGGAGAAATCAATCATACTCAGAGTACCTCAAGGCTCATTGCCTGCCCACTCTGCGATAGTGTTTACGAGTCGGTCTCCCGTTTAGCCGCCATCACCATCGCCGCCGTCGCTGCCGTCGTTGCCTATCAACATCGGCGATGTGATAGGTATTTCAACCGGGGTCCGTGTGTGCCTGTCGGCGATGCTGCGGAAACGAAACTCTATTCAGACTGCTTATTCATGCCCCGTCCCGTTGAGGACGTGCAGCGGGTATCAGCACGTCCTCTTTTCTGGGCGTCATCGACCTTCCTTTACGCCTGGCCACACTCCCCGTCTATGCCGCAAGGCAAAGGCGCTGAGGCATGCCGGCCGGCCTGTTTCTACTCGCTGATCTCTGATGGCCGATGGCTTTCCGCCCAGCACACTCGCTCACTCATACCACTCGCACAAGACTCACCATGTGCTCGGCCACCCCCCTGCGGCCGAGGGTTATGATGGCTCTGAGGTTCTGCGGTCTTGCGGGTTTGCTTGGTAGGCCGGAAGGATCCCTGCCTCGAGCACCGAACACCCCGGGGATCTTCTCTAATTCCGCCCTCCGCCGCGTCCGTTGACCTGCTTTGGGGAAGTGAGTGTTCATTTGTCCATTTCAGCTTCAAGATTCCGGTAAGCTTACGTTCCCTCAAAACATGACTTTGTTGGTGTATCATTACGTAGTATGTACTTATGCGACCCTAAGAGGGACCACCTCGGATACGTATTCCAATATCGCTTCAACACGATCCTCCAGACAGCGCTCTCACATGCTGTCATCAGCAGAGTAAGCGCTGCCACCCCAGACCCCTGGCTTAAACAGGAGCCTGCCAACTCTCGTTCTCGGCACACGATATCCCATCTTCCCAACACCCGCCCACCAACCCCAGTTTCAGACAGGCGCCGGGTACCCTCCATCTCCCCATACTTTTCGTCCCAGACGCTCCCACGTTGGCCGCGGCCGTTCAAAAAGCTTACTGCACCACACCCCACCCTCTTCTCCGTCATGGTGGGCTTCTTTCCATCCAACCTCGCTAGGCATCTGTGTAAGACACCCGGTGGGGGAGGGTGCATAATGGCTGGTCCCTGGGGACGAAGAGGTTGCACAACAGGGACATGCACAGTATGTCCTCTCGGTGCCCTGGCGGCCTTTTTCAAGCATGCCTTTCGTGTTGGGGTCCCGGCGGGCTGGACGCCGAATACCTAACGCGGCGGCGTATGATTAGTTTCACATCTACGTCGTTTCCACGTCGCGCCTGTTGCCTGCCATCTGATCGAGATGGCCCGGAGGGACACTCGAAGATTGTCGACGGCAGCCATGACTGCGATGGCGATGGCGATGGCGATGGCGATTTCGATGTCGATGACGACGGCGTTTCGTGTGGCCTGACTATGCGTCCCGCAGTAAGTTGCGTGAGGGAAGGGTAGTCGACGGTATGTGTCAGCTACCTCGGCAACCTCAGCGATCGTAACGACTTCTTCTCTTATGGCCAACACAACTTCACGTGTTACACCATGAGAGAAAGTTTTTTCACGCTGTGCCATCTCGGAGTTGGCGGGACCACAACCACGACATAGTGTAGCATGGCCGGTATGCATTGGCTTATTGCACAAGAGAGAAACGCAGTGGCCACATTGGGCTTTCGGTAGATGATGCTCTGTGTCACTTTCGAGCACAGCTCAGCACAGCTCGTCCGTGTTCTTGGAATTGATGGCATCGTAGTCTTTATGCCAGCAGGCCAGCTCGTTATGACGGCAGTAACATCCGCACGAGCTGCAAAGCGGCATACCAGTGCTTGACAGATCAGGGCCTCTTTATGCTGCCACAGTACAGACGATGCATAGCATCACAAAGTCCAATACTAAACCTCCAACTCTTATTCCCCCCCCTTTCCCCTCCCTGGATTTCCGAGTGCGGATAGCGTCGTCTGTTCAACCCAAGGAAGGAGGGGGGGGTGTGATGTGAACGTTATGTCTCCCATAAGCACCCTTCATGCCATACTGCCAAGCTGCCATCTTGGTAACTTGGCAACCGAATGCGGGCCTATATTGCGGGGAGGTGGGTGGCCCGGAAGCCTTCGCACCCGCTGTCACTATCTTGGTGACCCGGCCTCGGATGCAGCCATACTCGTTCTTCGCTCTCGCTCCCACCGGGCAATCTCGCAAATACCGACGCTAGGGAACCTTTTTCGTCCTATGAAGTTTTTATTACTTTTTTTAATTTTAAGATTTATGCTTTCGTTGACGAATGCGATAAAAACTCTGGACAGAGAGGGAGGGGGGGTATAGCACACGCATACACGCACATCGCAAGATACGCGTGTACAAGCACACCGCACACCTTCTTTGCTCAGAAGATCTTGCCGAGCACCCGCGCCACATCCCCAGCCGGCTTGCCACCCGAGATGGTATCGCTCTTCCTATCCGCCAAGGGTATTTGCTTGAACACAGTCCGCCTCTTGTCCGCCTGCCCATCGTCCACGCCCGAAGCCCCACCCGCCCCGGAGGCAGCCCCTTCTCCGTCCGCCGGCGCACTGGCCCCCTGTTTCCCGCTGCGCTTCGCCTTGGTCGCCGCGATGCCGTCCATCACCCTCGCCCTCTCGACGTTGCGCACAAACTCCTTGTTTTCTTTGCTGGCCTTGCCGATCTCGGCCCGCATCCTGCTCGTCCGCTCCGCGTTCTCGGCCGAGATCTGCTCCGTCAGGTGGCGCCACTTGAACCCCTTGAGATACTTGAGCGTCCAGATGTCGTCGTGGTAGTAGCTGCCCTTCTTGCCGCCGATCGTCCGCGCGTTGAGAAGCTCGCACACGGCCTTGGCATCGCGCTTGCGCAGGAACTCGACCCAGCCCTCCGTGTACGACCGCTTCTTGTTGCCGCCGTTCTTGACGCGTCGTGCGTGTGCCGCGGGGTCCTCGGGGGCGAGGAAGATGCGGTTGATCTTGCCGTAGGGCTCAAGCAGGGAGCGCAGTTTCTGGGGCTTCATGAAGGGCGGGATACGCGAGATGTAGACGACGCCCGACTTTTTGACGGCCTCCTCCGTCGCGACGAGGTTCTTTTTCGTGAGAGGCTTGGAGACATCCGGGAGGTCCACCGTCGTGCTGAGTCTTGACTTTTTCTTGCTCGAAGTTGAGGTTTGGACGTCCTCGTCTGCGCCGCCATCTTCGCCGTCCGATGCGCCGTCTGCCTCGGACGCTTCGCGCTCCTCGTCACTGAAATCGTCTTCGTCTTCGCTTTCGACTTTGCGTCTCTTGGCGCTGCGACCTCCCTTGCGCAGCTCCTCGGCCTCGGAGTCGTAGCCCTGGTCGAGGTCGTCGTTGTCGCTGTCTTCCGCCTCGAGGAACTTGTTCCGCTTTTCGGGGGCCATGATGGCAAATGGATGGATGGTATGGTGGGGTACAAGTAATGATATCAAGGCCTCGGTTTCATGCAATCAGGATGTGACCCAGCGGTAGCCTTGTTCGCAAAGGTGCAGTGCATGTGCCGTTGATACCTACATACAAGAGACCGCGATCCAAAGCCAAGTAGGCACTTTGCAAAAGTTTAAGTGGGGCTCGGCGCAAAGCCCAACGATAAGAAGACGTCTTATCGCTGCTGATTACCTCATCACAGCGATACCGCGCTTATCTCGGTGCGCGGTGCGTACCCCTCCACGCCGTTGCCCCTCCGCCCCTCAAGAAATGACGATTCATGAACGAAATCAAAGGGGATATCTAAGCCGTGAGCTGCCTCTTGATAATCACAGCAATTCGATTAATCATTTTTCATTTTCCCATCCATCTCAATCACACGCCTATACTCGGAGAAATACCGCCAAGATGTCTGTCGAAATCCTCAAGACCATCTCCCCCACGACCAACGAGCCTGTCATCACCCGCAACGGCGTGTCCCAGACCGACTTAGAAGAGCTCCCTATCACCGCCACCAAGGCATTCGAGTCTTGGAGCAAGACATCCCTGGCCGACCGCCAGGCCATCGTCAAGAAGGCTCTGAATCTCCTTCTCGAGAAAAAGGATGAGCTGGCCGAGGAGCTCACCGTCCAGATGGGCCGCCCCATCGCCTACACCGGCGGGGAGGTCGCCACCGCGGTAAAACGCGGTGAGTACCTCCTCAAGATCAGCGACGAGGTGCTCAAGGACACCGATGGCGAGCCGGAGAAGGGCTTCAAGCGCTTCATTCGCAAGGTTCCCGTTGGCCCGGTTCTCGTCCTCTTCGCATGGAATGTGGGTTGTCTCCCGTCTGCGTGGCAGCCCGGCGCGTGCGCACCTGGTGGGGACAATGATCCGCGCTGTGATACATGCAACCGCCCGAGCTGCCCCCGCCCCCCCAACGATCCTTCCGACTCTTGCTAACATGGCGCGCCCAGTACCCTTATCTCATTTTGGTAAACTCCCTCATTCCTGCTCTGTTGGCGGGAAATACTGTCATCTTGAAGCCGTCGCCGCAGACGCCGACGGTTGTGGAGCGCGTGGCCAAGGTGTTTGAGGAGGCCGGCCTCCCGGCTGGCGTGCTGCAGTACTTCCACTGCGGCTCACCCATCATGATCGAGTCCATCGTCCGCAACCCCAAGGTGAAGCTTGTCGCCTTCACCGGCTCAGTGACTGGCGGCCTCGCCGTGCAGCAGGCTGCGTCGGACCGCATTGTCAACGTGGGGCTCGAGCTCGGCGGCAAAGATCCCGCCTACATCCGCGACGATGTCGACATTGAGTGGGCCGCGGAGGAGGTTGTCGACGGCGCCGTCTTCAACTCGGGGCAGAGCTGCTGCTCCATCGAGCGGGTGTACGTCGCCGACAAGATCCACGATGCGTTTGTTACGGCCGTTCAGAAGGTCCTCAAGGGGTACAAGTTGGGCGATCCCTTTGACAAAGGCACACATGTCGGCCCTGTGATCTCCACGCGTTCCAAGGAGACGATCGAATCGCACATCAAGGACGCCATCGCCAAGGGCGCTACCGACGCAACCCCCTCCAACGAGACGTTTGAAAACCCGCCGCCCAAGGGCAACTTTGTCAAGCCCACGCTGCTGACGGGGGTGAACCACTCGATGACCGTGATGACGGAGGAGACGTTTGGGCCGGTAATTCCGGTCCAGAGGGTCAAGAGTGACGAGGAAGCTGTGCAACTCATGAATGACAGCGAGTTTGGCCTGACGGCCAGCATCTGGACCAAGGACACGGATAAGGGCTACGAGCTCGCGGACCAGGTGGAAGCGGGCACCGTCTTCGTGAACCGCTGCGATTACCCCAGCCCGGTAAGTCAAGCCATGCACACACATCTGCCACATTTGCCGTGGCCATCGTCCGATCCCATTCGACCGCCCCCAAGTATACTTCCGTGCTTTTGGCCCCGTCCCCCATCTTGTACTCCTAGTGGACTCCGCAATCACGCCGGCCGCCTAAAGTTAGCATGTCCATTGGGGTTTACCCGGCGCTCGGGGGCGATGACGGCACGTTAATTTTACTGTTTTACCCAACCTTTCCTGTCTGTCTGCCCTAATCATCTGCCGGCCGGGGAGGGAGGAGCGCAACAACCGACTTGTGTTTCTTTGCAAACAACTCACTGGCACATTCGGCAATGAGACCACTTTCCGCTGTGTCCTACCCCCAGAAGTTCATCGGCGCTGACAACATTTTCAGGATTTGGCTTGGACGGGTTGGAAGAACTCGGGCAAGGGACAGACCCTCAGCCGCTATGGTTACGACCAGTTCGTCAAGCTCAAGAGCTACCATCTCAAGGACTACCCCAAATGAGTGGCAGCACGGAATGTCTCGCGAAGCCGCCGCAGCAGCCAACATGCGCCCAGTACGCCGATTGAGCGGAGAGACGTAGTAACGCAGGATCTGGAAGGGTAAGATTTTTCGAGGAAGAACTTTCTGCTCTGGAGAGAGGGTAGGGGCGTGGCGGTGCTGCTACAAATCGCGTCTCCCGTCAAATTCAGGACCCCGGTGAAGCACGGAGGCATAGTTTGATTTTCTTGACACGAGCGCACGGCAAGGAAGGCGTTGTCACCGGACGGGCACCCGCCATTCTCCTGTGGCTTATATTCCCCCTTCCTCCGGCTGGTTTGAGGCAGAAGGGGGAGACCGGCGGATGGTTGGTTCCTAGGGGCTTGATTATAGTAGACAGCACGGGAAGCGTAGGGCAATGCGCGCGAACACTGATTAAATCATCAATCCATCAACAGAGAAACCAAAGGAAGACTCCACGGCAGCGATCAAACAGGTTATGACGTGACGTGGCGTGACGTGACGTGACGGGTGGGCATGCTTGGGAGTCAAGACGTGCGAAACAAACCAAATGTATGTATGGATTGATGCCCTGATCAGCCCAGCCGTCGACGTCAGTCAAGGACCATGGCAGCGTTGCGCACGCATGTTAACGGTTAGGGATCATGGCGATCTCATGAGCAGCGCGCCTTCGTGCTTCTATTCTGGATCATGTGGGTTTTGTCGTATCCGTGTCCACGACGTCCCCAACGGACTGCATTAGGGGGAGAGAGGGATGGGGAGAAGATGAATGCGTGGCTAATGGCCTGAACGAGGCCGAAACCGACGCGGTGAGTGGTGGGTTTGCGATGTGCATGTAAGTCGTTGGCGTATGTCTGTGTGTGTAGATGTGCGTGCGTACGTGTAGTGGGGTGATGTTGCTTCTGGGGGTGCATGCTGTTTCCGTTCCTGGCGCGGTGGCCCGTGTGTATGCCGTAGGGAGGTGTGCGGAATGGGAAGAGAGAGAGAGAGAGAGAGAACGAGTCATATGCAGGTATCTAGGTACATCGTCTCCACTTATTTGTTTCTTGTTCTGACGCTGCAGAAAATAAGAAGCGATAACAATTAAGCTCAACCGGCGAGACGTCGTCTCGTGTCTCTCGACAGCTTTCAACAACCTCCTTTCTCCCCTCGCATTAGATGAACGGCGAAAATGAAACCCAAAATTACAAAAGAAATGCAACTGACAAGAGTCACAACCGGGGGGGGGCGACTCGCGGTACGGAGGCAAGCAAAGCTAGAAGCAGGACAGTGCAAGAACCCTGAAACTCGACTGGATTTGACAGCACAACGGCACTTCTCCTCGAAAGATTCGGGATTAAACTTCCAGGAGGCATTCGTCCAAAGCAGAAATCACACACCTAAATACACACCTCTACACACACACACCGAGACATCTACACACACACCTACTTATACACACACATACACACACACACACACACACACACACACACACACACAGACACACACACAGACACACACACAGACACACACACATACTGACGCTGACAACTGACACTCGACTCACAAGGGTGTCAAAGGAAACGGGGGACAAGAATGTCAATGTGTACGCACGCAACCATCAACAACGTCTCACCCAGACCCGTTGTCCAGAAACGTCTTCGCGTGAAGGGTGGGTTGGGGATAGAGGCAAACGGGGAGGAAGAGGGGCGATAGGTGCAAGGCAAGGACCTTCCTCCCTACCCTACGATTCGTGCCATGCCAGGCGCCGACCGTGTCATAGACGAAGGGCGGGAATTGCCGCGCATTCGGCCCATCACGGAGATATACACATAGGGCTGGGCAAGTCGAGGCTTTGCTCCTTGAAGGAGCACTGCCGAAGCCACGTTTTACGGACGTAGATTGCACGGCTCGTGTGGCGGAGCATGAGCAAGTAAAGTGGGAGATGTCGGACGCCACCCATTGAAGAAGGGCAGGTGGTCCTCCGGCAGGCAGGCAGGCAGGGATGCGGCAGGCATTCTTGCCGCGGAGCGGTTCTGTTTCATCGGGAACAACGGCCTTCTTTACGCGGCAAACCGTCGATGCATGCGGCAAACGGAAGGAGACGGGGAGGGGAGGGGCGGTGGGAAGGTCCAGAAGGGGGGAGGGGGGCGAGGGAAAGACAGATGGGTAGATGCGGCCAAGTGACGACGGATGAGGACCGTCGGCCGCTGGAAGTTGTGCCGTGGACGGCGTGCGTGTGGAGAGGCAGGACCAGGACCGCTCACGGAGACGTTATCGGGCAGAAATGCAGCAGTCGTTCACGGACGCAGTCGTGGCGGGATAAGGGAGCTCGCTCGCTCGTGACTCGGCCTTAACGTTTGGTGTCTGGTGTGGGCCCCTGGGAGCCCTGCCGCAAACGGATGCATCGTGACGGGCTTCTTATGTGCAAATGTAACTGCCGACGAGAGGTAAGAAGGTCAGTCCAAAGTTGGTGGTGGGAGCTTGGTAAGCTCGCGACGGCAATAGAGCCACAACCAACTGCCGTGTCCAGCCACCGAGAGAGCGAGGGCGGGAAGAGAGAAGCCATCGTCGTCGAGGTCATGTTGGATGCATCGGGACGACGAAAACCCGGTGCACACACACACACACACACCCACACACACACACCCATGCCCGGTGCACGACCGTCGCCCAGTGCCGCAGTAATTAGGTACCCTCGGGCGAGCCCAGTGGAAGGATCACAGATAGCCGGGTCCGGCGATTTGGGGGAGGGTGTATTGATTGCGATTTAGTCTAGCGGGGAATCTACCCACTAATACCTACCTACCTACCTACATTGTAGGTAGTGTAGATAGCTAAGGTAGGCACCCAGAGAGAAGAGATCTATTGCTGCGTCCGGGGCCTGTGCTTAGCCTCCATCCCAGCGGACTCGGCGGGAAGGGTGGGTCGTCGTCTCTGTCCGCAAGCTGGCTAGGTACCTAGGTACTGTGGCTCACTAAACAAGCGCTGCGATCCGCCTCTGGCCGTAGCGTGTGCCTCCCCCCCACGGCATGTCTATGGGCTGGTTTCTTAACTGAGTAAGACACACCCGAAAAATACAGTACCACGCATCCATCTGCCAGCCCAACTACCGGTAACTACCTAACCACCCGACAATAGTGAACATCTTGGCTGACTGGGTGGGTAACCAACTGCAAACTGCACGCTAGCTCTCTCTCCTCCCTCCCTCACTCCCTCACTAGGGAGGTAGTACGTGGCATACATACGGCTGGCTGACTGGCATGGAGATATTGGAGATTACGGCCCACGCCCCCCCCCCCCCGCCCTCCCAGACCAGCCCACTCCATCGGCCGTAATTTAGCTGGCGGTGGACCTGTCCGCCCATGGAACGCGATGCTTCCGTGACGCCCCCCCAAGCCTCTACCGCAGACACGTCGTCGACCACCCAATGAGATGGCCTCTTTCCAACTTGAGGCTGGTGGACCCGGCGTCGGCGTCGGCGATCTGCCTGCCTGCCGCACCCCGGCACTCGAGTCTCCTCTCTGCCTCCAGCTGGCCGGCATCTGCCCTGGCCCGTCTGACCGTTTGGGGATAGCACTGACAGCTTCTGTCCCAGAGGGTGGAGAACACAGGCTAATGTTACCCGCACTACCTACTGAGCTGTCTGCCTGCCTGCTTTGCTTGTCTGCCCACCTGTCATTGCCCTCTGCACGGTTTCGGGGCTATTGAATCAGGGCTGATCGTACGGATACACTACAAGCAACTTACTGGGTTGGATCTTCGATATAACCGTGTATTGGTCTTGGGATGTGGGGCTACAGCTCCCCCCCCTCCACCCCCGGGAAATAAAGCAAACATGGCAAAACTAGCCCTTACCACCCATTATACGAATAGACCTAGCCTCCTATGTACTACGTAAACTATAGCCCCCCTCCCTTTCTGGCATCAGCTCAGCTCTGCCAGCTGCTTTGCTGCCTTAGTAGCAAGCAAGCAAGAGGCAGGCATGTTGATCCTACCGGTATGATACTCTCCCGCGGTGATCTTCCCCATTACCAGATGTGCGTGACGATTTCTTGGGTTTGGGCCCCGACGGGGAGGGGGAGTTGCGAAGCTCGCTAGCTAGCTAGCAGGGCGGGCAGGCACCCGCTTCCAAGTCGTTAGCGTCGCCATTCTCCAGGTCATCATCCCATCATCCTTCACCATCGGTATCGCCATCGGTTCGTCATCGTCTCACCGGTCCCGCCAGCTTGGAACAGGAGACGTGCGCGATAGAGTGGTCGCCATCCCGGCAGCTGCATCTCTTTCCCTCTTCTGTTCCCCCTGCAATATGCCTGCCGCATATATCCGTACTTGTATGTATTGCCGACGACGGGCCAGTTCGAGCTTAGACTGGCGGCCCGGAAAGGTATAGGTAAGGCGCACATGCAACATGTCTAAAATGACGATCTGCCACTCGCTGGGCGTTGGGGAACAACACAACAGCAAGCCCAATCTTGATCAATCCCCAGCAGCCAGCCTGATGACAATGCCAATGTTGTATGAGGCTTGCGTTCGCATACTGCTGTGGCTGCAAGCCGTACAAGCCATGCGAAAGCCCTCTCAAACATATCCAAATGCGGAAAGAAACCTTGACCGGCCCAATCGGGCTTGGCGGTGTTTGATGAGCCGCGCCCGATTAGTCAGTCAGCCCGCCAGCCAGCCAACAAAGGTCAGTTGTACCCGGGATCTGCTTCACGCGTGAGGCAAGTTTAGACGCCGCCGGGTTCTTGGCGCTTGATGCTGGGCAACGGTCCAGAGGAGAAAAGGCGTAGAAAACGAAACAAGTCCTGGCGTAGGGCTTGGCATTGGGTTTTCTTAGAGGAAGCGGAGAGCGGCACGCGGCAGGCTGGCAGGCTGACGCCGGCGGCCCTGTGAGGCTGTACCTATCCGTCGCGCGCGCATCGGAATCCTTTTGACACAGATCGTGCCACTTCTGGAAAGAGGACCAAGACAAACTCGTGATGCATGGGGGTGGTGACGATGACGGCGGATATACCTTGGGGGTACGACGACGGCCCCAACAGGAACAGTCGTCGGTGCCTGAAAGCCAGGGAGAGGGGTGTGAGGGATGGGGGGGACCAGCGATAGTTTGACCACCATCGAGGGGTCTTCGGATCTTCTCTCTCATTCTAATTAGCTTGCGGCTGCTGCGGAATGTCACCAGCCCTCTGGCGATTTTGCCTCTGGAGAAAGAGAGAGAGAGAGAGAAAGACAGAGAGAGAGAGAGAGAGAAATACACCAATCTAACTCTGCCGAAGGGGGATGGAACTCAAAGGTTGACCCTGGCGGCGGCGGCGGCGGAGGCTTCGGGGCCGAGCCGGATGCCACGTCCTTTAGACACGGCGCCGGATGAGCTGGAGGTGCAGGTGCAGGGGGGAAGGGAGGCGCAGCCACCGGAATGCGTGTAAACTATCAGAGACTCATTCCTCGAAACCCATCTCCCCTCCAGCTGGGCTGTCAGCGAGAGAAGCCCAGCCTTGACAAGGCCACGGTTGCTCTAATGACCATGATCTGGGGTTTAGTGTTCCAGTGTTCAGTGAGGGGGGTTCCGACATTTGCTCGCCGCGGACTCGTAACGCCACCGTCGCCGTCGTACCGCCCACACCCCGCGCAGTCCATGCAACCCGGGTCTGGGCGGCCTAGGCCTCACGGTCTCGTGATCTGGCGGTACCAATACCAATACCGATGGCCGCGAGTGCGGCGTAATGATGTAATTGCTCATCTACTGCCCCGTCCTCTCCCCAATACGGCACCCTGCCGCTTCCCGCGGGTGCGGTGTCTAGCGTCGCGCGGTTCCCTCCCGGAAGATATCGTGATATATCGCAAACACGGCCTTCCTCAAGCCAAGTTCTCGTGTGGATGGATGGATGCTCGTGCCGATGTGGATGCGGCAGCTCGACTCATGCTTGCCTTGGGGTTGCCTTGGAAGCTGCAGAAGAATCCCACTGATCAGTCGGGTCAGGCTTCGTGCGTAGCTGGCTGGAGCTTGTAGGTATACCATAAAATCGCGGGCGGCGCCGTCGAGCAGACCAAACCAAACCAAACCAAACCATGCCCCCCCCCCTCGCCGGGAACCCTCGACTCCGGCCGTCTGGGTTGGACCAGGATGCGTGCGCGCGCGCGCAGAGGCAGGGTGGTGTGGTATTTAGTGTTTCGCAGTGCAGAATGTGCATTACTGTACGCACGCATTTAGGTACATATCTGCTGCATGCGGGTGGGAAACAAGAAGGGTGGGGAAAGTGTATCATTGGGTGAGTACTTCGTACCGAGGCCGCCCAGGGGTAGGCGATCATTCTCGTCCCTTGCAGGCGAGATCTTCAGACATGGGTAAAAGGAGAATATTTTGCTGCCAAGTCGGCGGTGGCTAGCGACTAAGGTGTAATGCCCCCAAGACAAGACAAGACGTGCATGATAATAGGCATACTGAAAGAAGCCTATCTCGTCCGGTGCCTTCGGCCGGCGCTGGGTTGTGGGAAGGCGCTGCCATGTTGGTAATCAGGACAGGACAGGGCAGGACCGGGTCGCGGACCGTCGAGTTATGACGGGCTGTGTGGCCGAGCAGCTTTCTTCAACGTCGTCGATGGCTTGTGGCATGCGTGTGTGTATGTGTGAAGGATAACGGAAATGGCATCACCGACAGTGCGGCACATCGGACTTGCGCGCAATGCGCTGTGCACCGCAGCGTACCTAGGCAGGTAGTAGTGCCTGCGTCCAAGTCAGTCAGTCCACAACGCTCCCTGCCTACCTACTTACCCGCGCAGTGTGCAGCCCAAAGCGGCGGCAACGAACAACGTTGCTGCGCACGCGCGCACGCGCGCGTCCCGACGGCCCCCATGGGAAGGAAGGAAGGGAGTCAGTCAGTCGTACCTACCTACACTACCTACCTACTACTACGTCGTATGCGCTTGCCCAGAGTTTACCACCCACCCTAATTCATGAAACAACGTCCCCACCCACAGCCGTGCAACTCGGCACCGGGTTTCAGAATCTCTCTTTCTCTTTCTCTTTGCCTTTTCCCCCTCCATCCTTCTTCTCCTGTCCGTGACGGAAAACAACCGTAGCATTGTACGAATGCAGCAGCACTGACGGAACCCTATTATTATGCATTGCTCTCAGTGCCTTCCTTCTTGCTCCCTTTCCTTGATCCGAACGCTCTTAGTAGCCCGCATACCTATACCAATTACAGACTGCCTCTCGGCACCGGCGAGGACGAGGTAAGTACGGATATCTAACTTTGTACAACAGGTAGGGTAGGCATGAATGCAGGTACGTACTATGTATGTATTGTATTGTACGGCAGGCACGGCAGCAGCACCCCACCCCCGGTCTCCACCTCTTCCTTCCTTCTAGTACATCCAAAAACATATCCATGCTCTCACCTCACCTCACCTTACTTGCCGTGTGTGCGTGTCTACCTAAACTTACAAGACCCCTGCCTATCTGCGTGATTTGATTGGTCAGGTTCCCGACGTCCCCGATTCCGCAGCTTCTCGATTCCAAACGCCGAGTTAACTTTGATGGGTAGAGCAAACAGACAGACAGACAGAAGCTGAATGACTGGAAGGCTGCCTCGTCTCTTGGCCCTTGCTCTTTCCTTTTTTCTTGCTTCCGTGGCAGCTGGCCCATCCTGATTACATCAAACTTTTTCATCAGCTGCCAAGTATGCCGAGCATTAATAATTCCCATATTCGCCTGCCTCCACTACCATGCTAGCTACGTAAAGTAGCTAGGTACGTTAGGTAACAATTGGTGTGCTCTCTTACTCAGACCCCCGCCAGTCGGCCAGCTTGTGGATTGCATCGCGTGCATCGTAGAAATCCATCTACTCTATTAATTGATCGCGAATCGAAACGGATAGTCTCTTCTGTCCATTGCGCCGACTGTCTACACCGGACGAGACAAGACAGCAAGACATGGACTCAGAATTTGCCCTAGTCCTTTGATCGACTCCTTCCTTCCCGTCCTCCCCGCCTCTACGTCCGTTGTAAGGAACACCCCCCCCCCCCCCCCTCCCCCACGCCATCTCTACACGCTAAAACTCTGTTCCTTCACACCACGCCCAACTCTCCCTTCACCCAACCTCCTTTCCCAGTCCGTGGCGCCCGCTGTCCGGCGGACGGCCGGAGACACGCCCTTTGCTTCTTTTGCCATTGTCTCTATCTCTCACACCCTTTTTCTTCTTCACCCCTTCGCTGCACATGCGATGGCATGCCTTGTAAAGTCTATACGGTGTATGTCCCTGACGACCGCGCTTTCAACTCACACCCCTCTCTCCCTGGGGTTACTCACCACACACCACCCTTACCCTCAGCACGCCCCCCCACCCCCCCTCAACTGCCGCTCTCTCTCTCTTTCGCCCTTAACAACAGCCACCCAGATGCTTCTGGGATGCCCGAAGGGTGTGGAGGGATGAGGAGAAGAGAGAGGAGGGGGCGTGTGCAGTCGTAACCGGACACGCGCACACGCCCCCCCCCCTACGCACGTCTTCAAGAAACCCAACCCTTGGCTCGGTGCTGCACACCACCATCCTGCGCCCTGCTTGTACTTGCGTCCACTGATTTGGGAACGGGATATATCATCTTGGCCTTTCCCACGTCCTCAACCACCTTTCTTTTTTGACACACAGCAATCTCCAACAATCAAATCAGACATCGTCCACTTCTCGATCTAACCAGATCCCCCCCCCCC
>MU846118.1:32606-100387 GCA_030867225.1 Colletotrichum caudatum
CCCCCCAACATCTCACTCCCATATCCACAGCAATCAAATCCACAATCACCACTGTCTTCCTTCAGGGCTGAGCCGCAAGGATATCCACGACCAGGGACTTGGACCCGACAATCGAAAGAGCTGGAAGAAAAAGCAAAGGACACCACACAAGGGAGCCGACTCGTTTCGTACAATACTACCCACCGTCTCTCGACGAGACAATTGGGGGATATATCAAGAGTCTGTTTCTCCCACATCGATCATCGACATCTCCGTCCAAAGAATCACATCACACAATCCCTCCCGAAACAACTATTCATCCCTGTGTATGAGCCGCGGTGCTGGTAAAACACAATAACAGTCAAACAAACACCGCCATTCTCATATAAACATTACATATCCCGCCAGCAGTCAACACCCATACCAACACCGTCGCAATGCAGAACGACTCGGCCATGCACTCCAACGACGGCTTCAAGGTCTTCTTGAACAGGATGATCCGCCGCAACAGAAAAGAGACCAAGAGAGACATGGAAATCTCCGCTCCCTTCAACTTCCAGAAATGCAATCTCGATATCGCCGGCATCAGCGCAGATGAGTAAGTATACTTTTTTTAGGCCGCGACCAGGGGGACCTTGACTAACATAATTCTTAGAATCGCCATGCTCAAGGAACAAGCAGTTGCTAGCCGCATCGGCATCGCCGACTTCGACTCTTTGGAGTACCCTGCTCGCCCGCTTTTCTCCATTCAACCAATCATGTCCACTACATCCATCTCTACAATCCGCAGCTCCTACAGCAGCTGAACGGTCTATCGCCCTTCTCCGAATATTCCTTTTGTCAACCAACCAACTACTAATGACCGACTATATTACCGTAATCAAAGATGGGATTTAATTGGGACTATGTGCAACAACATCACCCAGGATGGTGCTGGATTAAGAAAATTGCATCAAGAGCAGGGACACTGAAAGCAAAAACATTTCAGCGGAGCATGGTACAATGATGCCTTGTATTATTGGGAATAACACTTTTACTCTTAGCAAGCGACGGCGTTCTGGGAGCGAGCGAACTACCGCGACGACGGCAGTCGGACGCAATCTTTTTTTCTCGTTTCACTTTGTTTCCTTTTTTTTCTTCTTCTCTTTCTCCCCTGCCTATATGGGAGTGAAAGAAATGGTCATTTCGTCTTGAGAGATAGCAACTATACCACTAGGTACCTTCGCAAGGAAGCTGCAAGCAAGAAGACTGCATTGGCGACGGCGGTCTAGAAGAGATAGTAAAAAGGCCCAGACTTACAGTCAGGCCTCATCACTATAAACCAATAACAGCCAAATAAGATTAGCAATCATGCTCTCGCTCGCCCTTGCCGAAAACGTGATGGCAAAACAACCTTGTGCAAGCGTCGGTGATTTCAGCCTTGTGACATCCCGCAGGCCCTGGGCGGCACGGTACCCTCGTTCCTTTGTCCGGTGTAACTTGATGCCCCACCACGGAGCCGCTTGGTGCGTCCGCATTGGTACACGTGAAGCGAGGGCATGTCCAGTCGACGGGCACTGCAATGCTACGTGATGACACGAAGTACGCAGCATCTTTTTTTTTTTCTTCCCCCCCCTCATGCGCACCCGCAGCTGGACCGGTACCTACCTACAAATGTATGGGAACGGGGTTTTTGGCATGCTGCGAACCCCACGTGCGATAAAAATAAAAAAACATCACCCTGAGGGGTTGGGAGTCGACTGGGTACGGAGACGACGTCGATCCTCCACAATCCACACCGAAAGCTCCGAGCCGACGCGCGCTCGGTGACGTGCAAATGCCAAGAATAATCAAATCCCCTGGCTGGCCCAGGGCAGCAGTATGGCATGTAGTTACAGTGCAGCACATCAGTCGGCTGAGTCATCCGAGACTCCTCCCCCTCCCACGCCGGGATTGACGTGATACACTAATACACAGAGACAAGAGATCTACACTACCTAGATGAGCTCTTGGGGAGTGATAGGGCCAGCGCCGGTTCGGTTAGCGGCACATCGCCGTCGGCGACCGGCAAAGCAAAAAATGATATGCGAAGTAAAGGGCATGGGAAAAAGTTCAAACCTCCGGTGCGTCCGGTCACGAGCGGAGATAAGCCGGCTCAAATCAGAACGCCGTTCCTCCGAGTCTGACACTCACTATCTTGCATGCCCCCCGCGAACACAGGAGGTGCGCATCATCGAAAGAACGTATCAAATGGGTCCGCAGACATCCACATTTTCTGCTGCAGGAAAGGAAAAAAAGGTGGTGCCTGATCGAGATCCTGTTTTGGAACCTGTGACACAGCGGGGACTGCGCCGTGCCGCAGGATATATATGGGAAGGCGGCTCTTTTTCGTGGAGGATGGCCCTCGTGATCTGAAAATATGTGATGGGCGCCAGCTCTTTCCCACGAACTTCGCTTGCTCACTCCGGGGCCCACGGCCCGAAGGGTGATGTGTGCCAGGCCTCCCAACTGTCAGGGACAGGTTGCGGTGGAATTATGGAAGGGGGGAGGGTTTCGGGAGCTCGTGTGTGCTGGTCTCAGCGCGTCGCGTCTGTTGGGGTACGGCCTCGGCGACGACATGGCTTGTTGACTTACAGTTGGCGAGACAATTGGCAATGAAGATCTCATCGCCAACTCCGACCCGTAAAGTTCGAATTTGGTATTAACAATATAGGAATTGCGGTCAGCGAAACCCTGAGCCCCTGGCGACCCGAGTCCCAGGGGTCCATTGGAGGGGCAGAGCAGATTACACCGTCTGTTTGGGCGCGCCGCCATTCGACCGCAGGAGGCAAGGGAGGGATGATGAGAGACAAGGCCTCAAGGGCATGGGAGAGACGGAAAAGGAAGAGAGGCAGGCCCCTTGGGATAGGGGAATGACAGGGGGACGCAGGACGCGGTTGGGGTTTGGTCAATGATTGAAAATATTGAAATTAGATGTTGCCGGTTCGTTTCTTTTTTTCTCTTTTTTTTTTTTTGTGTTCTGCGTCGTCGCTGGCGACGATCCGCGTCAATCATCATGGAAAGAAAAGTTTAGCTGTGGCTGGGAAACAGAGCATTGATGTTCCGCGTGACGGGACATCAAAGCGAAGCTGGCTCACCCTAGGCAGGTTGACCTCTTCTCGAACATGTCCAGTCCATGGCGGAAGGGCTGAGTGTGAGACCCGTTCGATTGTCACGGGCTCCCGCTTTGGTGGTGAAAATTTTTGCGAGATTACCAATGGTGGTTGAATTACCGAAAATGAGGAGGACTGCTGCGCTGCTAGCAGACAGACGCTACTGACGGGGAGGTAAGTACCGGTACCGGATTGAGGAGCAGATTCTCAGTGACCGCATGTGCAGCCACGGGTGGGTACGGAATGGCAAGGCGGGGCGAGAGGATGCTTCCCGACAGGGCGGAATCCGCCCCTTGGTCCTTCCCTCCTTCCAGAAAGTGGCTCTGCTCTGTACCTACCTACCGACAGGAACGAAGTGGTGTATCTAGGTATCTGTACATCATACTACATAGTACATGTGGTTTGAAATGTGGGCCCCCCGACAGTCCCGCGCCTTCCGGCTTCTCCCATCATCCTACGACATCTGATTGGCCATCACCTGGCTGCTGTCCATCCACGTCCATGACCTTCGACTCTGGCTGACAAGGGAGGAGGAGAAGGAGCAGTAGTCCGCCACGTTCGGATTGGATAACGCCAAAGAAACATTGGGGTGATGACAGCTTCCGGCCTTGAAGCCGCCCCATGCAATCCAGTGCAACGGTGCCGGTTTCTTCTCGCTGGTACGGGTGCCACAACGGGTGGGGGAGACATGGACGTTCAGACATCAAGGAGTCATCGACCTGGTTTTGGCAAATGTCTGGCCTCGTGAGCCACACGGCGCCGTCGGAGCCCTCCCCCCCTGGGACCTTGGATGCTACTCAAAACTTCCCCGTGTTTATTCTTGATGTTAGTGCAGACCTTCCAACGTCGGGCTGCAGCCTGCAGCACAGCCAGGCCTGCAATAGCCCTGCGCCTGCTGCAACGACGATCATCAATTTTGCGTATCCAGGCAGCAAACGGAGTCGTCATGGTACGGGAGCGGTTGGTGGATATGCGAATGCCGGACCGGACACAGTGACTCGCAATGCACCGGGTTTCACCGCGTGCTGGAAAAAGTACCCGTTTGCCCATTTAACCCGGAAAGAAAGGGAAGCCTTCCTCGGAAGAGAGAGAGGTACCGATTTCGTGTTCAAGCCTGTTAAAGGATCGCATCGGTTTTCGATGACACGCAGACCTCGACACTCGCTCGAGCCTCGGGGAGGCGCCCACGCAGGAATACCGTCCCCGTCTCCGATGTCGATTCGTCCCGACTCGTCAGCAAACGTCACCTGCCACCTTGCGAGCGAGGCGCAATCTGATAACGGAAATAGACAGAAATCGGGATTCGCAAGCAAGCAAGCCGTCGAGGCCACTTGGCCCATCCCGCTCGCTGCGGACGCCTACAAGTCACATCAGACATGTGCTCTGTGGCCCTCACTCTCTCTGTTGGAGACGCGGAGTGCACCGTACGTGTACTTTTCGCACACAGAGTCTGATATCGCACTTGCTTTTTTCTTGTCTTTTTTCTTTCCAGGCTCTTTCTTATTTGTACCTTAGCTATATCCCCCCCCGTGACACGACAAGGTTGTCGCTGTGTGAGCCACAGCAAAACGAGGCTAGAGACCGCCATGAGCCACTCAGAGCACGCGGAAGTTGGTGTTTGCTTTGCTGCCTGAGTCATTATCCTTCCCGGGAATACCTAAGTACCTGTACGATTACATAGTGCACTTCATTATCCGTACACTGACTGGAGTATGGCGAATCCACCCGCAAGTGAATTGGCCAAACGGCGTTAGTGATTAGAGTTCCCGAATCCACCCTTGGTGGCTCAGTACCCGCTTTACTCCAGCCCACGCGTGTCGTGAGTGGACGGCACCGAAGCCGTCAATGCAGCAGCTCCGAATCCACACGAAAGAAAAAAAAGTGTCCCCCGGTTTTTTCGCATTCCACTCGAGTGCCACCAAAGTCCCGCAAGCCGCCTGCGTCTCGTGAGTGAAGCCTCTCCCTAACTGTACTGTACTGTAGGTATTCTCTACTACACTAAGAAGATCCGGAGGGGGAAAGAGTCACTCACTCATCTTCCGCCCTGATTCTGATTTCCCCCCTGGCCCTGCCACCGGTCTGTCCCCTTGTCTAGCGCGTGTCCTTTGCTGGGCCCCTTTCTGTTCCATTCTCCATTCCTTCCAGAGGACCGTGTAAGACTTGGGCACTTCGACAGATACCCGCACCGCGTAAGAGCCGTGCCCCCCGTGGATGATCCATACCTGGTAACCTGGGACTGCAAAGGTGCGGCCCCCCCCCCCCCCCAAAAAAAAAAAAAAGGTAGGTACACTACGGATACAGTCGCAGTAAAAGGAGAGGGAGGGAACTCGGCTGCACGCCTCATCGAGTCCGTCTGATCTCAAACCTCCCGCTCGCCCGCTCTGCCTCGCGCAGCTTCATCTTCTGCCCTCCACCCAGTACTTCTACCTGAGGCCCCCTTCACCCTCACTCGACACCCTCCCATTTTCCTCGCTTTTCAATCCCCCTATAATATACCCTCTTTTTAATCAGACCGCGCGTTTATTTGACGGCTACGCTGCTGTCAAATGAACCTGCAACGGACCCTCAATATTTACCTATGTAAGTCTTGTCATACCGTCTTCCTTCCGCCCGACTCCTCGCCGTAGCAAAACACACCTCAACCGCGTAGCTCCCGCCACCCGATGTCCCCTCTGTCATCTGAACCCAGAAAAAAACACTTCACAAATATTTTCCATGACTGGTTACACAACGCCTTTCCAAGTCCAGCAAGATGAAGAAAGGAAGGAAAATGACAACAACCAGCTGACAATCTGTACGATTTAGAATCCCTCTCTCCGCCGCGTCTTCTAAATGCCCACCATCTACTCCTCCCTCTACCAGAATTTCATCCGTCAAGGATTCGCAAAATCTTTCACCCACGGCTACGCCCAATCCGTCGTAGCTGCGACACATCCTATCCTCAATACTCAGAACCGGCCTTCGTTTGCCCGCCGGAACACCAATCGCTTTGGCCGCCTCCAGTCTCTCCAGCTCCAGTCCGCCTTCCACACCGCTGAGCGGACAAGTGCGGGTCTTCCCCAGCATCACCACGAGAAGCTCGACGAGAAGCTCAAACATGGAAGCTTAGACGCCTACTTTGAGGCGCTTCAGAGCCAGCAGGCCTCAGAGGAGGAGCTCGAGAAGGAATGGACCCAGTTCCAGTTCCAGCGACAGATTGAATGGAAGCCCACGCCCGCATCCGTCCTCGTTGGCGAGGCCAAAATTGCCGAGGCAGAAGAGCATGCCGCCGCTCAAGATGGAGAAACACCATCAGCCATCCCTCCGGAGGCTCAGGCCGCCCTAGCCCAAATCGATGCGGCCCTGGAAAAAGAAATTGAGTTTAGGAATCGCATGGAAGCCTTGGAAGAGGCTTCTGAGCACTCTATTCGATCAATATCTCATGGCGGCTCCGCAGCACGCTCTTACCAGTCTCCGGCCATTGACAGATCACGGTCACCCCTCAGTGTAGCACGATCCGATACTCCTCCGTTCGACCCTCAGTCTCAGGTTTACGCCGACCATCTCCACAAGCTTTCCGAAGATGGCCGCTACGCTGAGATCCCGGCCGTGTTCGAGGCAATGCTCGTCGCTGGAGTGCAGCCCATTGCCAGCGCCTACAATGCCCTGTTGATGGCTGCCATCCACCTGCCGACTGCCAAGAATGAAATTGTCACCAAGGCTCTGGATGTGTACGCCGACATGCTCCGTCGCAAGATTGTGCCGGACAGCGACACCTACAACATCCTTGTCGGCCTTCTCGCCGCCCGCTCTCTGGAGGTCGCTTCGTTGAAGAAGAGCCTCCAGGAGAAGCTCGTCCGATTTGGCGGCATGGATGAGCCTGGAAAGTTCATGCTTGCGTCCCACGAGCTCGAGAACGCCATCCTCTCCGAGGATGACAGACTCGATCTCGCGATGGAAATGTTTGAGAAATCGGTTCTCTCTCAGCGAGCGGATTACTCGGCTGAGTCATACCATCAGCTTATTTCTGCTTGTGCACAGGCCGGACGCGTCACTGACATGTTGCGTCTGTACGAGCACATGGAGCTGAACCGTGTCACCCCCTTCGCCGCCATGTTCCCCAGGATGGTCACTGCATTTGCCACTTCTGGAGACCTCATCAGCGCTGTCGAATGCTACAACGAGTACAGAGAACTCGCTGTTGCTAACGACAATGGCGAGCCTGCTCTCCACGATAGATTAGATGCTGAGGTGTATGCTTCTGTCATCCACGCCTACATCATTTCCGACAAGGTTGACAGCGCCATGAAGTTTTACGAGAAGATCATCAAGGAATATGGGGTTCGTGCCGGGGACATCAAGGATGTTATCGTCAGCTCTGGCATGGTCAAGGCTTTCACCGACCGCGGCATCTTTAACGAGGCCCTTCGCTGGGCTCAAGTTGTCGAAGCCGAGAACCGAGCGGACCCCATGGGTATCCTCGCAACCCGTGCTGCCGACTTTGGCGACATGCACACCGCCATCGCGGCTTTTGCCAACCTGCCCATCAACTTCCACAAGATTGACACCCCTGCCATGGCACTGCTGGCCTTGAGCGTCCGCCAGGGCGATGTGGCCTCGGCAGCTCGTTACTGGCATGTTCTTTGCGCTCCTGAGACGCCCGTCACCCCCGCCCTCATCGAGCCCACTGCCATGTACGCCATCGCCATGATCGGCTCTGGCCAGGTTGCTGAGGGTCTGGCCGAGTCTGAACTCATGTACCAGAGAATCCGGGCCGCCAACCCTGAGAGCGCGGATGAAATTGAGGAAGGTGTCGACTTTGTTCACCAGTTCATGAGCAGCCGTGGCATCGTTGACCCTCGCGAGATGGTTTCTCAGCAGACGCTTTCTGCCTCTCCCTTCACCAGCACCGCTACTGTCTCGAGCTTTGAAGACTCCTTCGACCCTTACGCACACAACACCGACTTTAAGGGATCCTCGCTCATTTCGGACGAGCTTGAGGGCTCTCACGGCCGAAAGGGTCCTAGGCTTCACGATGCTCTTACCCGCTTCCGCAACATGCGCCGTGCCGGTCGTCACCCCCGCTACATCACCTACGCCAAGCTGATCTCTGCCGCCTCCCGCGATGGCAAGATGGAGCTGTGCAACGACATTCTCGCCATGGCACGCACTGATGTTCCTCTCCTCCCTCAGTATGCGGTTGTCCGCTACGGCTGGTCTTCCATCTTAGATGCCATGGTTGGCGCGTGTCTCACCATGGGTCACCGCCAAATGGCCGAGCAGTACCACCAGGAGCTTCTTGCGATGGGTGCCGCTCCTTCCGCCAACACCTTTGGTTTGTACATTACCACCCTCAAGGAGTCCGCCAAGACGTTCGACGAGGCCTCTGAGGCTGTCAAGATCTTCCACCGTGCCAAGGCTGAGGGTGTCGAACCCAGTTCCTTCTTGTACAACGCTCTGATTGGCAAGCTGGGCAAGGCTCGCCGCATTGACGACTGTTTGTTCTACTTCGCCGAGATGCGTGCCTTGGGTATCAAGCCCACGTCCGTTACCTACGGCACCATAGTCAACGCTCTTTGCCGAGTGAGTGATGAGAAGTTTGCCGAGGAGCTGTTCGATGAGATGGAGGCCATGCCTAACTACAAGGCCCGCCCCGCTCCCTACAATAGCATGATGCAGTTCTTCCTCACCACCAAGCGCGACAAGTCCAAGGTCCTTGCCTATTACGATCGCATGAAGTCCAAGGGCATTGCTCCTACTGCACACACCTACAAGCTTCTTGTCGACACGCACGCAACTCTCGAGCCTGTCGACATGGCTGCCGCTGAGAAGGTACTGGAAGCCATTCGCGCCTGTGGTCAGAAGCCCGAAGCCGTCCACTTCGCCGCCCTCATCCACGCCCGTGGCTGCAATCTCCACGACATGGAAGGCGCCCGCAAGGTGTTCGACTCTGTCATGTCCGATCGATCTGTCACCGCCACCGCCAGTCTGTTCCAGGCCCTCTTCGAGGCCATGGTCGCCAACCACAAAGTTGCCGACACCGAGGTCATTCTTGCCCAGATGCGCCATCGAGGTGTTGAGATGACGCCGTACATTGCCAACACGCTGATCCACGGCTGGGCTGCGGTGAAGAAGATTGAGAAGGCGCAAGCCGTTTACGATTCCGTTGGACACGAGAAGCGTGAGCCCAGCACTTACGAAGCCATGACCCGCGCATACCTCGCTGTCGAGGAGCGCGAGAAGGCCAAGGGTGTTGTCGGCGAGATGCTCTGCCGCGGGTACCCTAGTGCCGTTGTCAACAAGGTGCTGGAGCTTCTGGGCGGTGGCGGCGGTGTTGAGGAGGCAGTTGTTCAAAACTGATCTTCCTCGGCCATGATGCCCTGTCTGTTTGCCAATCACTCGAAATGCGCACCGAGCCGTCGCTCTGCTCTAGTCGAGTTACTACTTTTCCTTTGTCTTTGCCCTCATCCACCGTGTTGCTTGATACCCCGTTGTGTTTTGAAGTCGTTGGACTGAGGGTCTGGGGTGTCTGGCCAAGAATGGGCGGCCAGTTTGATTTCCGGCATTGCGCTGGAACCAATTTTTCCTATTGTCATTGTTTAATGTCGGAGTACGATTTTTGAGGTTCATTTTACGTTGCCCCAACAATACGGGCGGTACGGCGTTGAGGGACTCAAAAGGGGGGTCAAGGCGACTGAGCAACCTATTCCAGGGGCTTTTTAACCAGAAAGCGAGCGATGACGGCCAATGGCCCTAAACTATAGACACAAACAACAAACCCCACTCCAGCATATTGACAAAAAAAGAGGGCGTCGGATAGAAGATGGGCGATGCAGCATAGAGGATCATGAAATGGGGGATAGGATTGGGATACTCGGGGGTCGGTTCACGACGACATGTCATGAGGACATGTGATCCTGCTGCATGTATATTATTGACAGCATACCTTCGAAGAAGGAAAAACAAAAAGATCTGTCGACTGTTCAAAATGTTCATCATGATGCCTGTGAAGACTATGGTCGTGGGCTGGTGACGAGGCAAAGTGTGCTTGTGTACAAATGATGTGAAATGACCACGCTTGTTTCAAGAACTGGGTCTAGGCTTGGTTCGAGTGCTATTCATGATTACTGACTGACGGCGAGCTCGAGGTGTTTGACTGCTAAGTAGTGACGTCGAGTTAGCAATGTGCCAAAGCATGCTTGGCGATATCAGACTCGCTGGGGTAGAGCTGGTGGGTCGTACAGTATTTCGTCAGTGCCCCTTGTGCTTGCACGGTGGTTTCCGCACTGTCATCCGTCTCCTCTCCTGCGATGCGCATTCGCGTGTCAAACTTTCAACCTAGCATGCCTCACTTTCATCCCCACCTGCGTCATCACATAACCACCCCTCACTTCACCTCTATACCGTTTTATTGTCACTCATAAGAGGACATCGCCTCCAATTCCAGAAATCAAGGCCCGCAGATTCCTTCTCACTCAGTTCGAAATCGCCGGCAAAGCTTTTTGACCCGCAAGACAGAGTGTGTTATCAGGCGCGGATCCCTAACCGGAGCCCGAAGAAGAAAAGTTGAAATTAAAATAGAATAACCTCCAAAGGGAACGCACTACCCGGGTCAAGAAAAGAAAAAAAGAAGAAAGAAAAGGAGAAAAAAAGTTAAGCTCGAAGCCAAGCATCCCAAGATGACGGCCTCGATGACCTCGAACCCCACCACGACGGCCGTCTCGGCGCCGGGCAAGGTGCTCCTCGCGGGCGGCTACCTGGTGCTGGACCGGGCCTACACGGGCCTCGTCTTCGGGCTCAGCGCCCGCATCAACGTCGTGGCCGCCGAGATCCACACCATGCCCGGCGTGCACCTGACCGAGATCGTCGTCGAAAGCCCGCAGTTCGTCGACGCCGTGTGGCGCTACGGCTTCCATCTCGCGCCCGAGGACGGCGGCATCACCGTCACGCAGCTACACGTGTAAGTCTTCTTCTTCTTCCCCTTTATATCATCTCTTCTCCTGTCTTCTGTTGTGGCTGCGTGAGGGAAGATGGTGCGAGATGTCGACGCCCCGGAGTGAGGCGGAGTTCCCTGGAAAGATAGAGAGGGTTTTTGATGACGGGTTTGCCATATGATCTCGCTCAAGAACCGCCCAGTGGTCTTTGGCGTTGAAACCCTTCACGCCTCTCTTGCCGTAGCATCTTTCCTTTGAGGCGCAATTGGCTCATCTTCACACGTGGTTGACATCTTACTCATTCGCCCACTCACTCACTTCACCCTCCCCATTCTCTCACACCGCCCACCCGCGTGGCCAGCTTAATTGTCTCACACTCCCCTCGCAGCGGCTCCAAGATTAAACCAAACCCCTTCGTCGAGACAACCCTCAGCTACGCCCTCACCTACATCGCCAGCGTCAACAAGCAGCGCCCCAATCACGCCCTCACCTCGACCCGCCTCGTCATCCTTGCCGACAACGACTACTACTCGCTGCCCGCCGCCACCGCCGCCACCCCCACCCTCATCGCCGGGAAGGGCTCCCGCTTCGCGCGGTACCCCTACACCATCGGCGAGGCGCACAAGACGGGCCTCGGCTCCTCCGCTGCGCTCGTGACCTCCCTTACCGCGGCGCTGCTGACGCACCACCTCCCGACCGCGCTCTTCGACCTCGCATCGGAGGCGGGCAAGCACACCCTGCACAACCTCGCGCAGGCCGCGCACTGCGCCGCGCAGGGCAAAGTCGGCTCCGGCTTCGACGTTGCCGCCGCCGTGTTCGGGAGCTGCCGGTACCGCCGCTTCTCGCCGTCCCTGCTGTCCGACCTCGCGTCCCCCGGGACGCCGAGCTTCGCGGACACGCTCGTGAGGAAGGTCGACGAGGTCCGCGCGTGGGACGTCGAGGTCGACAAGGCTGGCGTGAGCTTGCCCGAGGGCGTGTGCCTGCGCATGTGCGACGTGGACTGCGGGAGCCAAACGGTGAGCATGGTGAAGAAGGTCCTCGAGTGGAGGAAGGGTGAGCCCGAGGCGTCCAAGGCGCTCTGGGACGAGCTGCAGGCGCGGAACGAGGAGCTCGCCGGGGTGCTGCGGGACGGGGAGGTCGGTAGGGTCGGCGCGGCGCTCGGGGCCGTGAGGCGGCTCATCCGCGCAATGGGCGAGGGGAGCGGCGTGCCGATCGAGCCGGCGTCGCAGACGGAGCTGCTGGACGCCCTGGGCGGCGTCGATGGCGTGCTGGGCAGCGTGGTGCCCGGCGCCGGCGGCTTCGACGCGCTCGCGCTGGTGATGCGGGATGACGAGGCGACGAGGCAGCGGGTCGAGGAGTTCCTGGAGGGGTGGAGCAAGGAAAAGGGCGGACGGGTGCGGTTGCTGGGCGTCAAGGGGGAGATGGAGGGCGCGAGGAGAGAGGAGCTCGACGAGTATGCCGGATGGCTGTCTTGATGGCGCCGGCGGTAGCGACTGCTTTGAGCGATGCGGGCGCGTGGCTATATATATGTCCTTGTATATACAGGCCCATAGTTTATATAAACTTGAAACAAGAAACATAGTTTATATATATACAGGCCCATAGTTTATATATACGTGAAACAAGAAATACGTGAGGATGAAATCGAAAGTTCAGTGGTGATTCTCCTCAACGTAAATTGAGGTGAGAGGCGCAAGCATTCTCGATGTCGCACCATTCTTGCAGTTGCTGCACGCTCCGGGGCAAGTATTATTGGGAGGCCTGGTCAGCGAGAGGAACGCGACCTTGTTGCCGCTTCAGACTTGAGATAGTCCGACCCGTAGTATTCGAACATAGAAGGAGGTCAACGAGATTGTTGACTCCGAAAAT
This sequence comes from Colletotrichum caudatum, assembly GCA_030867225.1. Classification (NCBI taxonomy): domain Eukaryota; kingdom Fungi; phylum Ascomycota; class Sordariomycetes; order Glomerellales; family Glomerellaceae; genus Colletotrichum; species Colletotrichum caudatum. The sequence continues at coordinate 45,499 of MU846118.1, forward strand.
AGAAACGTGGGCATATTGTGCACGGATTTTGTGCCGCTTACTCGAGTTAGAAGTCAACCACAAATGCGGCGGACATAGCTCAGTTGGGAGAGCGTCAGACTGAAGTTAACTTCAATCACTTAATCTGAAGGTCGTGTGTTCAATCCACACTGGCCGCATCCTCTTTTACTTTTTGATTGTTCTTCTCCCTCCCGCATTAACAGTGATATACTCAGTCACTCGACTGGTAGTGCGTGCATGCATACATACACACACAACAAGTAAGGCGTGTCTGTGTGTGTCTGTGTTTCTGTTTTCTTAGATCTTCGATCAAGTCGCTTGCTGTCCTCCTAGCCTGGTAAGTGGGCAGCAGCAAATCTTCAACCATTCAGTAAAAAAAGTATCTATTGATCGCTAAGAGTGGCATCGCTGCAACCTGATCCTTCCTTTCAATGAAGGCTAATAAATAATATGTCTCTCATAAGCTGCAACCGCATGGGTCCATATAACCTAGGCATTCTCAGCGCCCGCATCGTGAGAAGGACCAGTCTAGCGCCAAGCTAACTAACCTGCAATAACATCGGTAGGTCTCTTTTCTCCAAAGTCATATAGCATCGCATTCCACTCTGATGTTCGGTTTGACAGCGCTCGGAATATCAATGATCTCGGGCTGTCATGGAAACTATGCACTTCGTCATCGGCATTCTTTTCAGAAGAGTGTCTGGTTTCATGCCTTGCATCAGAAACAATCGACTTGGTGGGATTCTGCCCACGCCCCTCCGCATAGGTAGCAAAACTCAGCTAGGCAACGGCAAGCTCAATATACGGTTAGCTGACATCTTTTAGACAGATCAGAATTGGGGACTTACTCATGTGAGGGCATCCGTCTTGTCGCTCCACCAGTGCACGGCATTTAGGACACCTCTGCCATGAATTCGTCTCGGCCAGCTTGAGGAGTTCCTGAGCTGCTTCATCCTCCTTGCAAGCATAGTCCGCATGCTCAGCGCCTTTGCATAAGACGCACGTCGTCGCCCGACATTTAGGACAAGTTGCCACATCGTCCTTGATGCTCTCCTTGGGAATGAAGGTTGAGCAAGTCGGCTGACGACAGTAGGTTCTGTTCTGAGTAGAGAGCTCAATCGCTTTGTCTCTGACCTTCTTCATGAGCTCTGCAGGAATAGCATCGTGGTCTTTGTCTGTCGGGATAGGCTCTCCACAGCATTTGGGGGGGAATTGAAACTCGCCAGTGAGACAAGCTTCGAACAGCTCCCCTATGCAGTCGTGGCAGTAACCGTGCTCGCACGGAGCGTGGAAGGTGCCTTCTTCCCCCAGGTCGATAAAACATGCCACGCAAGTGTTTTTTTCTCCTTGGAAAGCTTCATCACTTAAGGATAAGTCGGATTCAGGAGAGGCTGCGGGGGAACGCGAGACTGAAGTCAAGTCGATAACTGTCCTGACATCCACGCTATTGTCGTTGATGTTCTGCGACTTGTGGCGAAGCTGGAAAGAAGGGCCGGCCGTAAGCTCGATTGATGGCATGACCTCGTCTTCGTTTGTCTCTTGAAACTTTCGCTTGGTACCCACTGCTGATACCACATCCAATTCTTCGTTGCCAGAACTCCGAGTCCCGTTTAGACTTCTTTGGGAGTGACGTTTGGTCGAGGTATGCTCTGAGAAGGAGGTCGATATTGATCTTAGCTCTGCATCGTACAAGAGAAAGGCTATCTGAGAGTCCGATGGCCCTCTGGTGTTCTCCCTGCCAGTGTCGCCTGTGCGGATGTCTTCGAGGTCTTCTTTCTGGAGCGTGAAGAACAGCTGCCGTGTCTCGGCGTCCATGCTACGGAAGAATGAGGACGACATGATGCTGGAGTTTGGCGTCTCGACGTCGCTGCGAACGAGGTTTAAGAATTTCTGGTTTGGGTTCCGAACTACAACGGGAAAGTCAGTATCCTTTTCTGGCTTGATATTGCATAAAAATATTGAAGATGCATATTTATCTCGACGTTTACCATGCCAATGTTGTTCGAGTGGCGGAAAGAGCGTCCGTCCCCTTGGATGAACATACCTAATGCCAGGCAGTCCACAAGGCGCTTCCGTAGGCGCGGTGACTGATGGAAGTATGACGAGATGGAAGTATCTCGCTTGATATTTGTCGATGCGGAGAAGACTGACAGTTGAACAAGGTATAACTTTGACGAGAAAGGGAACGAAATGTGTAGGAGGAAGGACCGATGGCTGGCCGGCCCTTTGATTTGGGAAAGTGCGATGGCAAAAGAAGCTCGCCGTGACTTATGGCCCTGTGCCGTGTCTGTGTAGAGCTTCTGCCGGCAACGACTTTCACTTCAAACTTGCCAGCCTGTTCGCTAGCGAACAGCACCTCCGTTGCACGACTTCAACAGTCAATAGGCATGTGACTTTTAAACTTATATGTGGTTCTGCAACAGGTTTTGAAACAAGGTTTGATATTACACTTTAGTATCTTTAACTTCCCTCCCCTACGCCTAACCAGACTAGATCAAATTGCCCTTAGGCACTCTGCCAAACGCCGCCAATTCGAACCCCCTTTTCCGTCAGTGAGCGTTCTCCGGTCCGTCGACCCAACCACCATCTAGAACGCCGTCCTCCGAGTCACAGGACCCCCGCGCCGTCCCGATCCGACGTAACCGACCACTGCCGCCATCAGCGAATGCCCCAAGCATCACAGCATGGCAGCATAACTCACATATTGCCGATTTCATGGGCTGTACCTGGCTTGAATGGCCTGGGCTGCTGCGTCTATTAACACGCTGTATCATAACAGTGACCAACCTGATCTATCTGCTGTGTCTTCAGGTAGCTCGAAACCGTCTTGTATAAACTGTCTTCTAAACAGTCTGCCCGTAAGACTTTTATCCTCGCTCCGAACATCAATAACCAGTCTTTGCCTCAGAAACTAATGAACAAAGATCCGGCGGCAACGCCTCCTCAGCGGAAACGATTGTACCGGCATCTGCGACAAGCTAAAATCTCGCACCGGCGGCACTGATAGATGAAGACAGGCATCCTTTCGTTACAGCCCTGACATTGTCCCAGGTGCCTGGAATTGCAGTCGGTGTCGATGCTTCTCCATCGTTCATGATTGCACTGGTGGTTCTGTTGAATGTAAACTTGCGCCTGTCTCACTGCTACCTGAAGCTCCGCTTGGCCAAGATTCCGGGCTCGCGGATCTCTTTGGACCATCTGTTCGCCGGCGGCGAGGAGTCGGGCATCATCCCATATGCGACACTCACAACTCTTCCACTTTTCCAGGCAGAGGTAACAGAAGTGAGCGTTGCAACGACAGGCTGATGCGGGGGATTGTTAGTTAGTGGAAGTTCATCATCACTATGGACGTAAATAGAATAACCCACTGATATGGTAGCACCCCACGTCCAACTCCACAACGGTCTGGCAAGAAGGGCATCGCTTCCACTTGTTATCTTTGGCCAGCTGGAGTACCTGTTGTGTAGCAGCATCCTGAGTGCAAGCATGGTCCTGGTGCTCGGGACCCTTGCATAGAGCGCAGACTCTGGCCTGGCAGGTGGGACAAGTGCCGATGTCTCCATGAATAGTAGCAGGTGGGATAAAGGCAGAGCAAGTGGGGGCGTGGCAGTATGTTCGATCCGTTGTCGAATACTCGACAGACTTGGCGTGGAAGGTGTTGACGAACTCGTCCGAGAACAACTTTCCCGAGATATCGTCGATGGGAATGGCGTGACCACAGCACCGTGGAGGAAACAGGGATTCATCTTTGATGGATGCCTCAAAAAGATTGCGAAGACAACCGGCGCAGTACATGTCTTGACAACCAGGGTTTTCGTAGAGTTCGCGCGCAGCGTATACATCCCGACAAATGACGCACCCGGCTGTTCTTTCAGGCTGGTGTAGCTGCTCAGTGGGGTTCGCGTGATAGGCTATTGCTGCTTCGTCAACGGGTCCCTCATAATCTATTTGGTCGACAGGTTCTTCGTGTTCTGCTTCGTCAACAGGTCCTTCACGCTCTGCCTCCGCAGGCTCTTCCTCCCCAATACGGAGCGCCATAGCTCGGTCTGAGGCTATGAATCGAAGAGATGCCAGTTCATTCTGGTATATTTCACGAGCCATCTGGCCATCTTGATTGTCGTCGAGTAGCTGGACGTGATCCTGCTCGAGTTCCCTGAGGTCGGCTTGCTGAAGCTCAACGATCAACCGGAGCGTTTCGTCGTCCATACCGTGTAGGAATTCAACCGCCATTTTTTATATGTGGGATTCGCAGTATTAATAGCGAAGGGAGTTTGAATTTCGCGCCGAATGTGTGTGAACTACTCGCCTGCCAAAAGCTAGTGAGAGAGCCAATAAGTTTTGCTATACGCAAGAGAGCTGTTACGTCAGAAATTCAGAGCAACCTAGGTCTCCAGAACGAATGGAAGCTTCGGAAACGATTACTATCAAACCAACTTACCAAATGCTTGAGAAAGGTGCAACAAGAAGTGAAACAGGAGAAGAAGCAATCTTCCGGCCACTCAGGAAGCAGGGGCAGTACGTCGTGATGAGGCAAATGGACCGAGGAGTCAAAACGCTCGAGTGTTGGGACTGGATTTGTGAAGAAGAAAGAAAAGAAAAGATGACAAGAGGAGTTTGTAAGAAGCAGGTGTCGTTTTTGTGCGACAGCAGGAGAGTGTTTTTCGAGGGAAGAGGACAAAAAAAGTGGCAGGTGAGTCAAAGCCGGGGAGAAGTATTGGGGGAGGCAAGAACAGCAAGAAATGCAGAACTGTCCATGGCTTTGAACTTGAACCTCGGCCAGTTTCTGGTTCATTTGCTCACAGCATTGATTATCTAGCTACTACTTGAGTAGACACATAGAGAAGTAGCGAGTCCATCATAGATACTGAATGGCTCATTGGATCAGTGTCACTGGCTCAGTAGTTATATAGAAGATGATCATACTTCTTCATCTTGAGCAGATAGAATGAGCTCTCCAACAATATGCAGGGAAATTTTTGTCTATCAGAACATAAAACACTCTACTAATTGCGGAGATGTTGTGTTGAGCATAGCCAAATCCACAATGAGCAAGACGAACTTCTTCATGAGGTGGATAGAAAATAGAAACTGAAGTGGAGCGTGTGTCAACTTGCTGGCCCGAGCGTTTTGCATGCTGGATGGTGGACCAGGTGGGTCTTATCTAAACGCCGATCGCGATAAGACTTTACTTGTCTGAAAATTTCCCATGGGGCATTATCGATCCCCAGCACTCAGTCTTGCGACCAAACGGCAAAGGAACTCGTTGACAACATGGCGGATGATGGCATGATTCTCAACTTTGACATGGGCAGCGGCCCTGTCAAGCCTCACGTCAAGATTCAGGGCGGTCGTTGGCGCGACAGGAACAAAGCGCAGAGGATCGCCAACAGGAGCGAAAAGGGTCCTTCATCACCCTTGGAAGATGCCCCGCCACCTCAGAGATACACGCCCGGGTCCAGGAAACCTCAGAGGGACGATCGCCCGGGAGACGACAACGGCTCATTCGAACGTCCGGCCAAGCGGCAGAGGGCAGAGCACCCTCAGGCGAATGCCTACCGCACAGGCAAGCTGCCGCCTGGTAGCATCTCTAGCGGCAGGCCGAGAGACGGCCCGGTCACCTCAAAGCTCTTCTCTTACAACCCGACGCCCAAGACGATATTCGATGAGCCAGGTTCCGAGAAGGCCGAAGAGAAAGTAGCCGAACCTTCAAATGCGCCGCTCTCCGATGAAGCTGCTAGCTTCCATGCCCTTGGAATCTCACGGCGCCTGGCCCTGACGCTATCCGGCAAAATTCAGCTCAAGGCACCGACTGCTATCCAGGCCAAGGTCATTCCTCAACTCATCACCGAAGACAACGATGCCTTCGTCCAGGCTCAGACGGGTTCCGGAAAGACCCTCGCTTACCTATTGCCCATTATCCAGCGTATTCTCTCGGTCGAAGGCCAGATCAAGAGAGACTCGGGCCTGTTCGCCATCGTCATGGCACCAACCCGTGAACTTTGCAGGCAGATCGAGCTTGTTCTCGCCAAGGTTCTTCCGCCGTACTTGGTCAGTACAACGGTCATCGGTGGTGAAAGCAAACACTCTGAGAAGAGCCGTTTACGGAAAGGCGTCAATATTCTCATTGCGACACCTGGTCGCCTGAGCGATCACCTCCAGCACACCAAGACTCTCGATGTTGGCACCGTAAGGTGGCTGGTTCTCGACGAAGGCGATCGCCTGATGGAGATGGGTTTTGAGGCAGAACTGCGGACCATTGTCAGCAAGATTCGCGAGAATCCATTGGCAAAATCAACGGCCAACGGTGTTTCTCTCGCCAATCTTCCTCAGCGCCGTGTCACTGTTCTTTGCTCGGCTACTATGAAGATGAACGTCCAGAAGCTTGGCGAGATTAGTCTGGAGGACGCCGTTCACATTACGACGTCGGAAGAAGAACAAGTCGACGGAGAGGAGATCAAGTTCGAGGCTCCAGCGCAACTGAAGCAGAATTACTTGATCGTGCCGGCCAAGCTGCGACTGGTCACACTCATCGCGCTCCTGAAGTCGACATTCTCACGCAAGGGCTCGGTGATGAAGGCCATCGTCTTCTTATCCTGTGCCGACTCAGTAGACTATCACTTCGATCTCCTGCGTCAATCATCGGGCAAGGACGAGAAGACGACCGAAAACCCTTCGCAAACCGCGAACACAGTGGCTCCGTCAGCATACATCACCTCGGCCGCCAATACCAACATCGTTCTACACAAACTGCACGGCTCCCTGCCCCAGCCTGTGCGTACAGCAACGCTCGCCTCTTACAGCAACTGTACAGACCCGACAGTGCTCATTACCACTGATATTGCGTCGCGCGGACTCGACGTGCCTTCTGTCGAGCTCGTTGTCGAATACGATCCCGCTTTCAGCGCAGCAGACCACGTCCACCGTATCGGTCGTACAGCCCGTGCCGGCCGGCCCGGTAAGGCTGTTCTGTTTCTCATGCCTGGCTGCGAAGAAGGCTACATCGACCTCCTCAAAGCCCAGAACGCCTCCCCCCCTAAGCCCGAGCTCTACGACACCGTGCTCCACAAGGGTCTTACGACGGGCATGGAGTTCCCCGTTGAGACGGATGCAAAGCCCCAGCCCGCCACCGACAGGGGTTTCAGCACTAGAGCCGAGAACCTTCAGCTTCACCTGGAACAGCGTCTCCTCCTGCCATCGGCAACGAAGCTTCTCGACGAGGCACGGAAAGCCTTCCGCTCACACATCAGGGCGTACGCGACCCACATCAAGGAGGAACGCGTCTATTTCGACATCAACGAGCTTCACCTGGGCCACATGGCCAAGGCGTACGGCCTGCGGGAGGCGCCGTCGGGCATCGGACGCGGAGGTCATGACAGCAAGAAGACTGCTATGAAGAAGAAGGCGGCGGGCAAGAGAGGCGACAGCAGGCCGTCGGGCAACGCCATGGAGGATATTGATATGAACGGGGCCGAGCCGAGTGAGATGGAGAGGAAGATGAGGCAGAAGATGAAGTCTGTGATGAACGCAGCCAGCGAATTCAATCTGGGTTGATGGAGCCTTTGCTAGGTCGGGTCTGGGTATGGGTGATAGATAAAAAGGGCAAACTCATAGCGATTACATAGTCACATCCCCGATCGGGTGCTTTTCTTTTACAAAATGTTATTTCTCGCGAGATTGGCCTTCTATGGCTATCACAAATATGTTGGCGGAGCCTGTCACAAAAGTGCACACCATACGCTTGAAGAGGACTATTGATCATTCAGGCTGGCTTAGGAAAGCTAGTTATAAAGTGGGAATGGCTCCCGTCCCAAGCGTGGGAGGGAGACTATGGGACACAGTCTCGGGGTTGTGTATTTTGCCTTCTCATCGGACAACAGATCCCATGTCAATGAAGCCAAGCCCATCAGCCCAAAACCTGGGCTACCCCCAGAACAATAGTGAACATCGTGAGTACAAGCGTTGCCGGTACGAAGGCGTTTTGCAGATCTGTGCTGTTGATGCAAACCAACCAAACAACAGCGAATACCAACATAGAAATCATACAGAAAATGAGCCACCAGAGTATCTTCTTGACCGAGAAGCCCATCTGCGCATATATGCCCCAACCGCGCATTCCCATCTCCCTCTTGAAATCAGGTGGTATCTTCTTCTTGGGAAGCATGGTCGTCATGATTTTCTCCCCACGAGCGGTCTTTGGGTCCATCAGACCGGCCACCATTTGTACTGCAGCTAGCTTCATGTGGACATCCTCAGGAGTCAGCATGCCGTGCTCGTATTCGACGTGCGTCTGAGGTGGGAGCTCGACCTGCCCTAGTAATACTTGGTCCCTGTTGGTCTTGACTATGTGAAACTATCAAGAAGACACGGAATCAGCTCCACTGTGACATATTGACTTATTGACTGCAGAACTTCGTCTCAAATGGGACAAAAAGGCTGTACGACGAACCTGTCTGAAATCTACGCCCACGCAACGCTTCCACGAAAGACAGTCCAGCAACCAGCCTTTCACAAAGCCCCCTCTGGCTTTATTGAGAGCGCGGTTTGTGAGTTCGTAGAACCTTTCATCCGTAACTCCTATACTGACTGCAACAGGACGTAGCCAGGTCTCTTTGGGCTCACTAAAGACCTCATCAACACACCAGTATATCTTCTTGGCAAACATGGGCAAATTTTGCGAGACGGAGTTAGATACTGGTTGACCGGGCGATTTCACTTGGCCCGATTTTACATCTGGCACGTTGCGGATTGATATTTGTGAGGGCATGGCTGGATTATTGGCCATGGAGTTAGTTGCCACACTTGCGCTGATGTTCTGATTGGAAATGGGCAGTATCGGCGCCCCATTCATGAATGTCGCGACACAAGTCGAAGCGTACCGGAGGCCTTCGTCTTTGGACAGGACGACGGAGAGCTCTCTCCCTGCAGACTAGACATGCTTGGTCAAAATACTCATACGATGAAACGATACAGGAGAATGATGATCCTACCTGCCACGCCACCCTCACTTCTCCCTTGCGACATGGACGAACGATTGGTGGCATGGGTGACCAATCTATCGGATTCGCGAAGCTCCTTTCGAACTTGAGTCTCAAATAGTCCAGATGGCCAGGAGTTGACTTTTCCGGCCGTAGGCTAACTCGTCTTATACCATCGTTGTACGGGTATTTGATCAGTGATGTCTTCCGGAACCAGAGAATACAGATCAGCGAGAAATCATAAAGCCAAGAGCTGAATGGTTGCAAAGACAGTTCTCCGCTCAATGGTGCATTTAGCTGTATTTCATGGGAATTGCGAGGAAATTGACTTACGTCAACCAATAGCTGGCACACCTCGCGAGCAGTAGGCCTCATCGATGTCTCAGCTAACATCGCGTGGAGGATCGGCTCAATCTGATGTATCTCTCGGCTTCTTGGCCCCAAACTCTTGATGTAAGCCATAACCTCCGGTTTGACTCGTTCTCCATCATCAAATCTGACGTCATTGAATGCATCGGACGAAATGTTACCTGTTTCGGTCGTGATTGCATCTCTGAACTCTGTCACACCAGCCGATCCACCGACGATGAAGGCTGCCAGTTCGGTAAACACACAACCGAGCTTCCAGATGTCGTTCGACAGCAGTTGTTTCGGCGAAGGCAGCTCCTGGAACTTGTTTTCTTTGCTGTGCGTGAATGCCAATCTCATTTCTGGGGAATCGTAGTGTAAAGCTGACATTGCTGCAGCGCTGCCTTCTTGCCATGTCAACGCACGAGTGAGGTCAATTGCCAGTCCAAAATCAGTTAGCTTCAGGACCAAACCTCTTGTTGCGCTATCTTGGTAGATGAGGATGTTTGATGGTTTGACGTCTCTGTGTGCCGTGTGGGCTGACTCGTGCAGAAATGTCACCGCACTTGCAAGTCCCACCATCTGCGGCCATAGGAACGAGGTCTGAGCAATGACTTCTGGCGACTGGTCATAATGCCCGAAGAAAAGTCTCTTGAGGTTACCCAACGCCAATGGAAAGGCAAAGTTGAAATGCTGCGCTCCTCTATCTTCGGACTTGAAGACTGACAGTAATTCCACAACGTTAGGGTGGTTGAGAGACTGGGCATATTTCAAGGCGTTGTACTCTCTCAAGAAGTCTTCCGGGCTAGTCAATTTTTTGAGTTGCTTGATAGCAAACTGTTACCGTCGTCAGCCCTTGTAACCTTGATACCAGGACTCGCATGGCTACGGCAACTTGCCTTTCTCACAACGGGCTGGTCGGAGCCAGCCACGCTAGATAGAAGTTTACCTTCCACGTTGTATATTTTCGACGATTCGCCAGAGTCTATCTCAACACTGTAAATACCACTCGTAGATCTTCCATTTCCCTCGGCATGAAGAGCAATCCCTGTAAATTTAGATCCAAGTGTGGGCGCCACCATGTGGAACCAGTTTCCTGTGTCGCCAGAAGGATAGTAGGAAGGTACAGATTTGAGTATTCCGACAATCTCATCCTCGGCAGGAGATGAGGGTTGTTCGTTAGAAGATGTCCCAGGGACCACTTCACGGTTTGAAGGATCGCTTGTTGACGGGCGTTGTCGACCTGCTTTGGTTCTAGCGTCATTGCTTGCGCTGTTGCCCTTTCCTGGATCGCTTTGTAATTTTTCCTGGCGTCCGTACTCCTTGTATTCTTTGAATGAATTATAGCCTCTCGTTCTGCGAGATAGCTCCCTTAATTCTGATGCTGTTAACGCACGAGGAAGGTAGAGTAAACAGTGGGATCGTTTCATCTTAACAGTTAGGAGACGTGCGAAGTTAACCAGGGTTGCCAGGACTGACCATTATTTTGTAGCTGTTGGCTCCGAACATGGCGTCCAGATCAGCCTGTAAACGGCCCACAACTAGGTAAGCATCTGGAATCCTGTGTACTACAAGCCCTGCGATTGTTTCCATGGCTTGATTGAAAGTAGGTTAGGTTTCTGTGCACTTGCTCGAAAGTAGCTGCCGCTGAGGATGACACCACATGGATGTGTGTGGCTTTCCCTTTTCTCGACGTCTCACAAATATAAAAGCCTGATTCTCGTCTCACGACTGCATTATTTTTTTCCGTACTGGGGTGGGCGACTGTTTCTCCTACCAAGCAGAGTTCTGATGAGCATGACGGAGGCGGGAGAACAGGGTGGGTATTATATATCTCGATACAATGTGTTACTGAGGGGCTGAACGGTCTTTTGATAAGCTTGCATGCAAGTGGTACAGAGTGTGGGAAGATCAGCACGCATTGATAGATAGCCGCTCGACCTTCATTTGCTGGAGGTGACATACCTATTCATACCTAGTATTTACCATGGGTGGCTCAGCAGCTACATACGGATATTTGGGCGGCGGGCTGAGCAGCATACCTACCTACCTACCTATCTAGGTACCTGTGACTGCCGCCTGGCAAAGTCCACAGAGCACAGACAGTACCCATCGCGCCTGCCTACCTACCTACCTAGTACCTACCTACCTAGCTAGGTACTTCGCTGCAAATGCTAAAGCGGAAGATTGCAGTCGTAATTTCCATCATGCTACGAGTTCATTCGAATCGCTTGGCACATTACGAATTCCACACACTCTCTTCCCACCATGACGCGACGACTTCCCTGGGGCCGCGATACTCCAGAAAGGTTACCAACATCAAAGAAACCAACGAGCGCAACGACTCCGCAGAAATCCGCAGTTCCACAGCGTGCCACACCCAAGCAACCTGGAACTGCTGCTTCGTTGGGGAATTCCAACCGCAAAACACCCCGCTCAGATGGCTTTCTTGAGGGTGCGTGTTCACGGACTTTCACTCACCATCAGAAACTAACTGGGATGCGACAGATAGGAGTCCCTCTACTTCACCACCTCCTGAACCTCTCCCAGAGACGTAAACTCCTCCCGAGTTTATTCACTGCTGCCTAAAGCTGACATCTTCATAGCTTCATGATTGAAGGGCTGGAGCACGATGACAGGTACCGCATGGTCGAGGATGAACTTTTCACCGTCGCGAGACAGTTTACCGCCCACCTCCACGCCGCCGAGTACCAACGTCTCAAGGCCCAGACGCGGAGCCAAAACGCCGAGACGATTAAAAATATCTCCCGCCCTGTTGTTGGATCCCTCACCGAGCTCGCGCGCAAACGCCAGGAGGAGCTGCTCCGTAAGAAGAAGCAGCGCGAAGCCTTGCGGCAAGCGAAACAGGAAGCCGACAGGCGCAGTGACGAAAGCGGAGATGAAACCAGTATTCCATGGCGAGGAACCTCACTACAGGGCCTTATGCAGAGCCCGAGGAAGAAGGAGGTGCCACTGATGGCGCTTACGAAGACAGATTCCGGAACCAAGGCTTCAAGTCTGTTTGGGGGGCTGGTGAGGTCGCAGAGTAAGAGGCCAGCCACTGCGATGAAGTCCCACCAGGATGACGAAGAGACCGAGGGTGAGAGCGACGACCTGGGGGGCCCCAGCCGACTCACGGCCAAGAGAGAAGATGCGAGAAGCCGACCGACGGCCGGGAGGCCCGCTTATTCCTGGAGGACTGGTGAGGAAGCACCTAGTCGCCCTGTTCCGCAGAAAGCAAAGATGCCGGATGCCAGGCTGTGGATGGTAGATACTAAACCTGCTATTCGCAGAGGAGGTGGAGGTCCACCCACGCCAGTGTCGACGAGACAAGCCTCCACTAAAACGACAACAACACTTGAAGATAACATCAAGGAAGATGAAGAAGACGATGATGATGATTTATTCACAAGATTCAAAAAGCGAAGAGTCGCTTCAAGGCCCCAGCGCCGGGAAGCAGAGAAAAAGGGAGAAAAGCCAGAGTCGAGGGAGAACCGAGACATAATTCCGTCTTTTATCTGAATTCCCTGAATACTAAATTAGTATTTCTGTAATAACATTTGTTTGTTATTTACAGCGAGCCAACATATTTCAGCAGCCGGCTCCTCACTACCTGTGGGTGATGAGAAGACATTAGTGGTCCGTCCCTTGGCTCCACCATCCAACCATGGCGGACCCGTTAGGTTTGCAGCAGAAGTCTGTTGCCTGGTGCTTCACTCTGTTAATCCCAAAGGTACGTGTATGGCCTGTACTCTCACTCTCCATCTGATTATATCTCCAACCCCGGTTCATTCAGTTGCTGTGCTGACTTTTTGCATCCGTCCCGTCAACAGGAGCTCCTAAGGCGGTTCCAGTACCGATCAACCCCATCTCTTATGGTGAGCATGGAGCATGCCTGCTTGAGTTGGAGCAGTTTACTCAATAGAAGTGTTTATAACAAAAGCTAGGTAGGCAGTGCCAGCCTTTCAACTCTCGCACTTGCCATGGACAATGAGAAAGCAACAAAGTGCTATTTCTCTTGGATGGCTGCCCCTCAGTCAGATCAACAACGTGTTCAACTTCCGCTGTCACATCACAAATGAAGAGTATCATTATCGATGTTGGCTTGCTCTTTTGGTTCAGTTTCTCATCCGATATATCGTCTTGTTTATAAGTTTTCGTCTTACTCCCGAGGCCTGGTTTTTTCCTGTTGCCTTTGGTTTGGCCTTTAACCCGTTTGATCGTCTGGTTAACCAGATTTCATCTGCTCCCGAGGCCTTGCTTTTTGCCTGATTCGATTTCTCATCTGTATCACCATTCAGCTCGCAAGCTTTTGTCCACCCCTGAGGCCTTGCCTTTTTCTTTCACCTGGGTGGTCAGAAGGATTGGTTGCTACCGAATTCCACCAACTTCGACCATGAAATGAAGCCTGAACCTGACGAGAAGGAGATCTACCTGGCTCTTGCCTCCATCTTCCGGGGACCAGAGTCGCAAACAAAAAAAACATCAAGTGGAGGCTCCGACGTTGCCAGCAACCACGTACATATAACCCTGACGTAGTCGCCTTGGTCAAGAAGTACGAGTTGGACCCCATCGTTGCCGTTTGCCAGAGGCTTTTGAAAGCAGGAGTATGCGAAAGTCGGCAGACGGCAATGGCACGCTTCGGAGGAACTGCTCATCCTAACTCTCAGACGAAAAAAAAAAACGAATAACGAAGATATTAAGAACAAGACAGAAGTGGCGGCTCGGGTGATAGAGCCGATCGTCAACACCAGTTCGAATCGTCACGAAATTGAACGCGAAGCTAACGGCTCGCCCAAGGAGCAGTCATGGGTTGTTGCTGCTATCAAAGAAAATTTGCGAGAAATGTCGTCAGCTGCCGCTCCGTCTCGACAGTCACGTCCCACCAGTCTCCTGTCTATGTCGACTCATCCGCAGATAACCTCAGCATGCCTCCCGTACAAGGCGCAGCACACACTTCTAGTCAGGACCCAAGGAATTCTAGAGAATACATGCTTCAAGTATGCGGTACGTAACATGCCTCAGGTTCTCCACAGCAGACAATGGGACGTTTCTGAGTGTGGTGAACTCCATGTTTGGGTTCGTATCCTCAAGAACGAGACGGAGGCTATATTCAAGGATGAAGCAATCCCGGACCCTCACCCAAGCTGGAATAGCTTCTTCCGATCCATCATCAACCTCCGCCACAGCGCCGTCCACCGCGAGCAGTTGACGAGCAGCGACCTCGAGTCCTACCTCAGGGACGCCCACACCTTTGCGAGAATGCTCAGTGACGACGAGGGCGCCGAGACGCTGGCGAGGTTTCGAGAGGAGACTGGCGAGTGTCTGGAGACGTTCGAATTCGGCAAGAAGAACATCTCGAGAAGTTTCCAGGAAAGGATGAACGAGATCAACATCCGTCGCGCCGAGCTCGACACACTCGAGCGACAGGCCAAGCAGGATTTTCTCCAGGAGGACTGGACTATTCATGCCAAGCTCGGCTCCGATCTTAAAGAAGCAGTTGTCAACGCAGAGGTGGCGCAGGCCAAGGAAGAGGAAAGGGACACCAACGATCACGAGGAGCGCAAAGCGTCAGCAGTCGGTCTTTTTGCCTGCCTACGGTGCCTCTTTATGCTGTGCAGGCGTTATCACCGGTGAGGAAACGCATCAACCAAGACAGCTGTTGACCTCATTTTCGAGCGGCAGCGATTGAGAAATCGCCGGTTCGGATTTCATATGGTCGCAATAGACATGACCGCAGTAGGAACCCGCGGGTTTGGTTTATTCCCCTGCAACGACAATGTACCTCACCCAGACTCTTATGCTGCTGTTGCCCGGGGGATTTTAACCGCTCTAATAGGAAGGCCGTGAGCACTCAGATTCTTGATAGGGTTAGCACCACGCGGAGACAGGGAAGGCGGGAAATTAGCGGCAGCTTGTCTCGGGGTCTCAACGTTAACGGTGCAGCTCGCCGATCCTTACAGGTTACGAAGCTTCTGCATCTGTCTCCCTCGATATACCTCTGGGTTCACTACTAGCTGGCCGAGGTCCGGGTCCTTGAGATTGCCGCATTCCATATGATAGCTCCCGAAGGACTCGTTTGAAGTTCGCCAGAATGAAGCATTACCACTGTTTATCAGAGCATTCCTTTCTAGGATCCGGCAGGATCGCCTCATCAATCTCACTTGCAGACGCCGGATTGATACTCATAATCTCGTTCTGGTGCTGTGCCGCACTAATTGGATGGGATATCGGCATGTTCTATGGGGACACCCCTGGACGATTCAGTCGAAAAATGCGGAAGGTCGGAAGAGAGTCAACAGGACTCTAGGCCCGATTCTGACCTCGCTCCGATAGGTAGAACCAAAGACAGAGTAAGCAATGTCAAGACTTGGCCTGTTTTGCACTGCAGGGCTAAGCACGCCCTCGTCAAGAAAACGAAACATCATAACCAAAAAGCGTTGTTTATGGAAATGAGACTGTTGAGAATTGATGGCATGGTGTCTAATTGAAAGACATCACAGATAATTGCATGCAAAAGGAATTTGCAGTCTTAACTTCTGGAGCACTGGCTTTCACAAGAGTACTCTCAAGTTATTGACAAAAATAGATGGGTGTCGGTCCACCAAGGTGTGTGGGCACCCTTTGCTTATCCATGCGGTCGCTGTGCTGTTGGAGCTGAGAAAACAGGACTTAAGGATCATCCATCCACAGCCAACGGGCGCGGCAGACGCGGAGGCAACCTTGATCTCGTCAACCGTCGTAGAAAACCAGACCACGGGCTGGTTCGGGTTGATACAGCACGGCCATTATAGATGGTCAACCGTTTGGGGCCCACGAGCTTAAAAGTAAAGGCTCTTGCGACGGCATGCTTGTTGGCCCGGAACCGAGCTTTATGAAGTCCAAAGTTGCATTCCACTCGACACACCAACGATCTACTTGCACTGCAGCCAGCCGGTCTTCAGCCAGCGAATGCAGTCTCGGAGTTCGTATGCCGCTCATCCCTGCACCGAGTCTCCACACATACGGGGCCTCTCCCACAGACGAGCCAGCCCAAGGATTGAACCACGCAGGCAGGGCTCGACAATGCCCCGATCTTAGACCCAAATAGCCAACGGGGAAGTTGTTGCGTTCGTCACTGTCTCCATTCTCGGTGCAACGTCTATTTTGCGGGCGATCAGGAGGGTCTTTCAGCTCCTGTTTCGCCTTTCGGTCAAGTTCTACAGCGCCAATCAATGGGGACATGACGTCTGGCGTAGCCGAAGGCCCAGACCATGCATGGCAAGGTGTCTTGGAATCCCTGGTCTTGGTGGATCCAGGCTTATCGTTGACTCGTTGGAAGCTTCAAGGCCCGGTGAAGTGGCGTGGCTCATCTGACCAGCCTAAGGGACAGGGAGGCACCGAGATTCATATACTGGTTGAAACCTCTTGCGTATCTGTTGTCGTGTGTTCCAATAGTCTGTCTCATTTCATTTAAGTTTTCTTTCCCCGTTTCCTCGCCTTTCCCATTGCCCCACGCGTCTTTCACTCGTTCAGAGACCGCTGCAGCCATCCGCCTGCCCGCTAGCCGACGACGACGACGACGATCTCGAGATGGTGTCAACACTCTCAGCGGCTCTCGCCCTCATATCCGCCGCCCGGTGGGCCTCGGCTGCGTCGGTCGCCGGACGACAGGCCACAGGCGATGCCGAATGCCGTGACGTCCACATCTTCCTCGCGCGGGGGAACAACGAACCGTATCCCGGCCGCCAGGGGAAGCTAGTCACAGCCATCTGCGATGGCCTCGCCAGCTGCGACTACGAAGACATCCAGTTCTACAACCCGTTGCCGGCGCCGTATTGCCAGTCCGTGGAAGAGGGTGCCGTGAACGGGAATGCGCAGGTCACGGCGTACAACAAGAGGTGTCCGGACTCGGCCCTCGTCATCAGCGGATACTCCCAGGGTGCTCAGGTTGTCGGCGACGTACTGGGCGGCGGAGGCGGCACCTTCTTCCAGGGCTGCCAGCAGAAGCCGAACGCGGGCTTGGACGCAACCAAGGCGCCCGGAAACAAGAGTGAGTAGTGGTTTGATTTGTTGAAACTTGGGCTTTTAAAAGGCTAATCGCGTGGTCCGTCTTACAGTCGCTGCTGTGCTTCTCTTCGGCGACACAAGGCATACTGCCAACCAGCCGTACAACTTCCTCGCGGGCGCCCCGGACAACGGGCTGTTCCCCCGTCCGGCGGACCAGCTCGCCGGGCTGATGGCCTTCTCAAAGGTGGCACGCTCGTACTGCGCCGACTCGGACCCGATCTGCGCCGGCGGCAAAACCGTGGCCAATCACCTCAACTACTTCGACATCTACTCCGACGACGCTGGGAAGTGGGTGCAGGAGATGGTCGGGAAGCCCGACACGACGACGTCTTCTGCGGGGATAAGCGCCTCGCCCACGGCATCCGCGACACCCAGCGCGCCAGCGATTCCGTCCGTCGGCCCGACCTTCCCGGGCGCGCTGTCTCCGGCCTCGCCGACGCCCGTAGAGTCGGCACCGGCGTCTCCAACGGCCGAAAAAGCCGGCTCCGCCTCGACCGCCGCGGCGAGTGCGGCGACAGCCTTGGCCTGCAGCTCGGTTCTCCTGGGTACCGCTGGTCTGGCCGCCCTGGTCGTTTCCGGGATGATTTAATGTAAAACATGATCAAGAAGAAAAGGTGAATTTTGTGGCGAACACGATAGAATCACGCATGGCTTGAAGACCAGCCCATAATCATAATGGTGTACATGGCGGAGCGCTTGATATCTTTTTAAACATACCCTTTATTGTTTAAGCGTTGTAATTTGCATGGAGGTTTTGAATCATAAAAGCATTTTGGATCCGAGTCAGGGAATCACAATTTCGTCACAAGCTCTTTGAGAGTCGGCCACTAAAAGATGTGGAGCAAACAGCCCTACAATCACCAAGTAGATGGAAATGAAAACATGAGAAATCCGAAACCATGGCCCTCACATACAAGTTCGCATCCAGCTACTTACTGGGGTAGCTCCGGGCCGGAAGGGGTCTTGTCACAACAAGGGAACATATTGTTTAGAGTTTCCCCTTGATCACTTGGGGGTAGTTTGGATGTGGCCTCTGCCGGGCACGAGTACACTCTCCTCAACTACATGCGCAGGCAAAGGTAAAAGGTAGGCGGTCGACCTGATACAGCATATTGTGCGAGAGTATTGACGTCCGACAACGACAAGCAATGGTAGCGACGTCGCAAGACGGGGGAATCCTTGGACAAAATGGGGCGGGGGAAGGGGTCGTGTTCTGAAACTCATACTTGTGTTCATTAACTGGGGATGTGGAGCCTCCCGCCATGTAACGAGGTGACTTAGAAAACCATAAAAGCCTTCCGATGCAGTGCCTGCGCCGGCTTCTTCCTGTACAAGAGCCTCAATCAGACCTTGGACTTGGCGCCGACGTCCTCCACAGCCTCCGTCCTGACAGCCCCGCTCTTGGTCTCGTGAACGGGGTCCATGTCCTCGTGGTGAATGACCTTCTCGACGGCACCGACGGCCTGGTCGGCGAGAGCCTTGTCTTCGAACACTGGGAGATGTCAGCAAGGCCCGCGGAACCAGCGGAAATGGGTATATCAGCCACTCACGGAAAGCCAGCTCCTCGAGGGTGCGCCCGGCCGTCTCGGGGAACATGAAGTACACGAACACCACCTCGACGGCGAGCCAGCAGCAGTAGCTGATGAGGTAGCGCCACGAGACGGCTGCGAGGCCGATGGGGTTGACGAAGGTCGTGAAGAAGTTTGCCAACCTGCCGAACAGCTGGAACAGCGCAAGACCCCGCGAGCGCAGCGCGTAAGGCCATAGCTCGATGAGGTAGGTGTACGTCAGGGCGTTGTAACCGATGTTATAGCAGGGCGAGTACGCGAAGATGAAGAAGATGGTCGCGATGGAGGCGCCCTGGTTCTTGTAGTCGTTTTCCATGGCGTGTACAGCGCGCGACATGGATATCGTCCATGCGATGTAGCACAAGAGCTGGCGCGTCTTGTTAGCTTTATGCAGCAACTGGAGGGGTGCCTCAAGAGGGGGGCGGGGGTGGCTACCAGTGAGATCGTGCAGATCATGTACATGACGCGACGGCGGACGCTCCTCACAAGCATTGCGACGGTTAAACCGCAAATGAGGGACCACCCGGCGAGGCCGAGGTTGATCTTTTGCTTCACCTCAGAGTCCGTCAAGCCAATCATCTCGAGCAAGTCGCCGAGATAGTACCTAAGTTTTCAGGTCAGCCCGAGGCGACGGCGGCGGTGGTGGGTTTCGGGAAACTGGAAATACTTACGAGGTGAGCGTGTTACCGGACCACTGAGTAAACAGACCCAGCATCGTGGAGATGAGAGCACGGCGTCGCATGCCGGCGGTGCCGAGCAAGTCCATCCACGTCTGCTTGGCTGCCTCCATCTCAAGGGTGATGACGCTCTTGATCTGGACCATCTCGGCCTTGACAAACTCGGAGTTGCGGTCGCCCTCAGCGTGGTACTTGATCAGGATCTCATTGGCCTCTTCGGCACGGTCCTTGGTGATGAGCCAACGAGGACTCTCGGGGAGGAACCTGGGGGCAATGGGGTGTCAGACATCGAGGACAGAGGATACCGCTGATGGTTTCTTTCACACGGATCTCTCACATGACAAAGGCGATCTGGAGGAGAGAAGGGCAGATCTGGAGGAGAGACGGGATGCGCCACGCCCAATCGCTTTGGATGTTGTTGGTCCCAAAGCAGATGCCGGCAGCCGTAATTTGACCCAAATAGTAGGAGACGTTGAACCTGCGCTTGGTTTAGTTCCTCAGGGTTTGTTCCCGCGTGTCCAAAAGTCGATTGCCGTGGAAGCTTACAGCGACGTGAGGACCGGACGCTCCTTCGGGTAACCGAGCTCGCCGATCAGAGACGAGCCGGAGACGATGCAGGTCGGGATACCAAAGCCCAAAATCATGCGGGCAACGATGTACATTCCGACTGTGGTTCCATCGGATTAGCTTCCTTCAAATTCCTGGCGCAAGGGCGACCGTACGTACCGTGTTGGGAGAATCCCTGGACGAGCGCGCCAACCACCATGACCGTGCTGCCGCCAAGGATGGACCATCGTCGGCCGAACCTGTCGTTCACGAAAGGGATGAAGGGGAGAGACAAAACGGCGCCGAGGGAGTAGGCGGCGGCGATGATGCCCTTCAGGCTGCCCTGTGGGTTGCCGAAGTCTGACAGAAAGAACTGCGTTAGTTCTCAGGACGTCCTCGGCTTCTCTGAACGCTGGACGACTTACAGTCTTTCCACTCGGGTACAATCTGCAGGGCGTTAATCATTTGCGAGTCGAAACCGGACGTCAGCTCGATGCCCATGCAGGTCGGGAAGAGCATGAAGTAGAGGAATCGCAGGTTCGGCTTCCGGTACCACGGCACCTTGTCCTCCTCCGAGATGCGCGTCAGGATGGGGTCCGCCGCCCCGGTCTCTTGGATGCGCTTGATCTGAACCATGCTGGGCTGCCGCTGCTGCTGCTGGGGTGTTCGGATGGGATACACGAAGCTTGCGAGGTGGCTGCAGAGAACGGATGGCAAGGGAGTTTGAGAAAGACGCGAGTTGGGGAGGGAGATATATGTTACCGGGCCCCTGTCTCCGGGCAAGAAAAGCAGGCACGCACTTTGTCTTCTAGTGTGATACAACCTCGGACGAGGTGTACCCGGGGTATTATATACGCATCTGGCGTGAAGCGATGACCCATGCCGGCGTTTGTTAATTACTCTGCCTACGCAGCATGCACGAACCCGGCAGAGGATATGATGGCCAAGGCGGGACTACGGGAAGCATTCCTTCCAGAGCCCCTCAGGTGGCAGAAGGTCCGAATGAGATGACCGTTACACCGGGGGGGGCATGGCAAAGAGCCGTGGGATGACTTGCCAAGCCAATCCTGTCTACGGCCGGAGGGTCGCTGGCATTTATCCATCCAGTCAGAGCAAAGGTTCATCTCTACAGTAGAGCCGGGGGTTGGGAGGTTGGTCACACCTGGAGGCGAGTAACATGCGGGGAGGCCAAACCCACCCACTTCTTCCCCGCATGGCCTCTCTGTTTTGTCTTCCCCATGGGCACTTTTGGGCTTACTTGGATGTGCTTAATTTGTGGGAGCGGGTGACTCCGCACTCCGCTGGACAGTGGCTGGTATCTGTGTATGCGGAGAGCCATCGGTCAGATTCACCAATGAGTCTTTGGGGTTTCAAAGGATGTACTTGGCAACGTGTTGTCATTGTGAGGATGGCAAACCTGACCGCCGCGCCCCGTCAATCGGGAGGACCAGTAGCGAGATCATCCCTATACGCCGAGGTTATTGTGCGGGACTCCGGGATCACGCATGGTCGAAGGGACAGTCTTCCGAGGGCAGTCGTCACAGCTACAATTGGCATTTCTCTCAACTTGGCTATGGAGCTGCCATCGAAATAAGATGCTTGGTCTCTGCGCTGCGAAATCAACTTTACCTAGAGCAGTAGCTTACCTGCAACTAGCTCCAACCCTGAAGGGCACGGAAGGAGTTTCAAGCGTGACTGCGAATGCTCATGCGGACCTATCCCGAGAACTATGGGTCCCGCAGCAAGGCGGCACAGCTCGTCCACCTGAGGGATCATCAACAGAGCACTCTGGGAAAAGGCGAGGTGTGTGTGTGTGTTTGTGCCCTTGGAGACCTCGATAGGAAGTGATTGGCAAGATTATTCGCCCGGCCACGGGCGTGTGCATGTAATATGCGTCAGAAGGGCTCGCTCGCTCAACCCCCCCCCCTATACCTCGTAAACTAGTTAAATCTCGTCTAAACTATGTTTAGCACAGACAGTACCGATGGTGTGGTTGACAAACCTGCAGATGCAACCCAGGCTCGTAACTCTCCAAGGCCTCTCTGGTCCCGACAGGCCTTGTCGGACTCGAGGATGCAGGCTGGAATCTGCTTTGCCGTTAGCCGACGAATTCGCGAAGGGGAAAACTCTGGGATGAGCAAACGGGCAAGCAGGCTGGGTGTTATCGAAGAGACGTCGCTGTAACTAAAAAGCTGCGTTTGTGCCCGGATGCAACTGGTCCAAACCCCTCGGACACCATCCCATCCCTATTCTCATCCCCGTTCCCATCCCGATCCCATCCTGCAGCTCGTTAATCCGGAAAGGGAAGACTTTGCGGGGAAACACCACCAAACATCAAGCCATTGATTGGGGAGGCGTGCCGCGAGTCCTCCTGACTCGGCCAAGCTATAAACGGGTCAAGTCGTCTAGGAAAACCAAGAGGCCGAGAAGAGCTTGAATCGGGAGGGGGACGTCGCGCTTCCTTCTTCCGCCCGTGCCCCATTGGCTTATCATAATGACTCGACAAGGCCAAGAGTCAAAAGCACAATATGAGGAAATCCACGGAGGACGAATCCATCGTCCCAAGACATACCTGTATATTGGAGAACCCAGGAGTCTGTCTCACTCCTCAACCCCACAAAACAAAACTTAACCCGCGAGAAAGCAAGGTGGGGGGGGGAGTGGAAGCATCGACCCCACACTCTTCCTCTGCCGGCATTGCGGAAAGGAGGGGACACTGTTAGCCATTAAGACCCGAGAGAAGGGCCGACTGCCACGAGGCAATAGGACTAGATAACCGGCACATCGTCCCTGAACCGTCAAATGTGCTTCGTGTGTTCTAACCCCTCCTTTTCTCTCTTTACCCTCTTCACCTAGTCACCATGCGGGAAGAGACCCGAAAAGAGAAAAAGACGGGAAATAGAGGATCGTATAGGCGCCCCTGACGATACCGTATATGAACGGTCAGAATGGCGACGACGACGACGATGATAAAATGAGAGGCTTCGGTCAACACCGTTACGTAACGGCTCCTCCGTCGACTTGGCGTCCTCGAACCCGTCGACTTGGCTGGAGAGGCGGCGGGTTGGAGAACCTCGCACGCCAACCCACGCAACGATACGGGCAAAGCACTGGGTCTGCTTTTGCAGGGCATTTGGATTCCGACGACCACGTGCACATCTCGACTTTGTCCAGTGCGCCAAAGTCCTCTCCCAATAGCCGCTGTCCAGGGGGGGGGGGGGGGGGTTAGTAGGAGGGCGACACGAGCCCTCCCGCGTGTGGAGCTCCGCCGTTTGTCAACACCACTTCCGGGTTCGCCCTCGTCCGCTGGTCGTCCTGTCGGTAGTGACTCGTCCGCGTTCATCTTTTTTTTCTTTTTCTTTTCACGGATGCGGTCCGAAGCCCGAGCCGTGTTCAAATGGGCGCGCCCACCCTCGTCGATGACCCGGGAAAGCTCCTTCGTGAAAGACCACGAGACTGCGGCGCCGCGCCAAGTTGATATCACCAACCGTTTGGTGGAACTGTGCCACTTGGACCACCCGTATCCGAGGATCAAGCTGCCCCGCAGCAGCAAACCGCCCTGTGCCAGGCATCCCATGGTGAGGCCAACGTCAGTGATGGAGGGTGGGGAGCCAGCCTATGGCATCAAAAGGTCTTCTCACCCAAAGACTGTCGGGGCTTCTGCGAGTGCTGAGTCGGTCATCAGAAATGAACGTGTGAGCCCAGGGGCATTGTCCTAGACAAGACGTGACGTACCTTTAGTGACTAGTAAGTAGATGTACGACAATGGGGCGTAATGGTTTTTCGCAGCACCACTTCCCGCCTGCATGGAGTATGCAGAATCACTCGCAATGTCGGCATGTAGGTTGCAGGCCCTGAGAGTCTAGTCTAGCACGCATAGAGATATCGCCATGTCGCGTTGGTGCTGCATATTTTTGCACGCCAAGACCAAGAGGTGATGTGGCGGTTGATTACTTCAGAGCTGGGAAAATCTAGAATCTTGCTTTATCTGCCTTGTTCCGTCGCCTGCCGCATGCCTTCGTCATCCATTGGTGCAAATAACCATACATCATACCGGGACAACCCGGTCCCGGGTCCTATCCCAATGAGCCGCGACTGATGCTAAGATCTACCGGATTTACAAACAAATAATAATACCACTCGGCTCCCTCTACTGCGTCTCGCGGACGACCTTGTCGATAGCCTTGGCAAAGTAGTCAATATTCCTTGTGTTGAGACCAGCCATACTGATGCGGCCGTTTTTGGTCATGTAGACGTGTGCGTCGGACCGCAGCTTCAGCACCTGGGTCTCGGACAGACCGGTGAAGCTGAACATGCCGATCTGGTCGGTGATATGGTTCCAGGTGCCGGGAGTTCCGAGCTCCTCGAGCTTGGCGCGCAGGACCTTGCGCATCTCGATGATGCGGCCAGACATGGTACGCAGGTTATCCTCCCACTCGGCGAACAGCTCGGGGGAGTTGAGCACCGTCGCAGCTACGCGGGCGCCGTACAGCGGCGGGTTGGAGATCTCGGAGCGCTGGAGGATGGCGAGCTGCGAGGCGATGCGGGAGGTCGTCTGGGCGCCATCGGGTGCGGGCGCGGTGACGAAGTGGAAGCATCCGGCGCGCTCGCCGTATAGACCAAAGTTCTTTGCGAAGCTCTGGGCGATGAGCAGCTCGAAACCCTGCTCGACGAAGTAGCGCACGGCCCATGCATCCTGAGCGAGGTTGCCCGAGGCGAAGCCTTGGTAGGCGCAGTCGAAGAAGGGAAAGTGGTTCTTCTGGCGCATGATAGCGGCGATTTCCTTCCACTGTTCCTGGGTGGGGTCAACGCCGGTTGGGTTGTGAGCGCAGGCGTGGAGGAGGATGATGGAGCGCTCGGGGGCGGAGGAGAGAGCGGACTTGAGGCCGTCAAAGTCGAGGCCCTTTGTTTGCTTGGAGAAGTAGGGGTACTGGGCGATGGGCAGGCCGACGTTACCAAAGATTTGGTTGTGGTTGGCCCATGTTGGGTTGGAGATGTAGACGGTGCGGTTGCCCTTGTAGAACTTTGCGAGGAAAAGGGCGCCCAGGTGGACGGCACCGGTGCCGGAGATGGTCTGGACGGAGGTGGTGCGCTTCTCGCGGATGGCGGGCGAGTCGGCACCGAGCATCAGCTCATTGGCTTTGCCGGTGAAGGCGGGAATACCGGCGATGGGGGCATATTCGTGGTTCAGCTCGGGGTCATTACGAAGGATCTCATCGGCCTGTGGTGTCACATCATGGCGGGGTCAGCGGGGGTGGATAAGGGGAAAGGTGGGAAAAGTGGATAAGGGGAATGAATCCTCATCGATAAACCATAGCTGTTGATGCTGCGTGTGACGCAGCCGAGCCCTTTTCCTTGTTGGAGGCCAGAGGGGCCACGACGCAACAAGCAAGGCCGGCTGCGACAATGACGGCAGCAGCAGTAGCATTGACGGCGTGACAATGGGGGTTCGAAGTAGGAGGACAAGGCAACGCACCTTCTTGACGACTGGGAGCACCCAAGGCTTCGCGTTATCATCGCGGTAAGCTCCAATTCCCTAGATACAAGAAAGAGCGTGTTAGCTTGCGCGAGTGGGGAGGAGAAATCAGGAGTCTGTCTGTCTACGCACCAGGTCGACCTTATCCTTGCTCTCGTCGGCCCTGTAGGCAGCCATCAAGCCGAAGAGGGGGTCCTCAGGAGCTTGGGGCACCGTGTCGGCGGGGAAACTTGTTGCTGCGACGGGCGGCATGATGTGTGATGCGATGCTGCGTATTCTCGATAGGGTAGGGTTGTTCTGGGGAGGAGAAGAAGAAGAAGAATGAGAAGAAGAAGAAGACGGCAATGACGATGACGAAGAGGAGTCACCGGGCATTTTCAATGTCGGAGCTTCTCTTTCGCGAAAGAGAGGGAAATGAGTCAAGGCGGGTACCGGAGTATTAAAGGGTCTGCGCCGGGAGTGGGTTAGTTACTATTATGGCATCAATAGTGGTTCGACGTCAGGCGGGCGAATGGTATGGGATGCATTGCATTGCATTGCGGTTACAGGCAGGCAGGCAGGCGGGCGGGCGGGCGCCAGCCTGTTCCGTCTCTGGAACCTTTCCAAGTTGGCCGGGGAAACGGAAACGGACATGCGCCCATGTCCACAGCTAGGGCGTCGGGGAACAGGGAGGGGAGGGGAGGGGAGGGAGGCAGGATGTTACAAGCAGAAAATGGTACGAATGAGCTGTACCGTACCTTCCTGACATGGGAGCTAAGGGACGGAGGCGGGGCACCACCGGGGGAGAGGGGAGGGAAGCGGGGGAACTAAGGTAGCAGTTAGTATATTTACATATTAACACGGGGTTTTGCTCTGCTTACCTGGGTGAAGAGAGACTGGTGGTTGAAACTGCGGGAGCAGCAGCTAAGGATGCACCGAAGCTGGAAACTGCCAAGATAGGTACCTAGGTCCCAACGCTGATGTCTCGCCGAGTGTCTCGTCGACGCGGATGCAGATGCAGGGCGGCAGGGTAACGGGCCTCGTTACGGGGCTTGTTTTGCTGTATGTATACGGATGGGTTTTCTCCCCTCAAAGTTTCTGACTTGAACGTGACGAGCCGTACCCACAAAGTGCGGGCAGGTATTTCGTAACTCGTTGCTCGAAACGGCAGTGGACGGCGGGTTTGTCTACAAGAATAGATTGTCGATTTGCTAACAGGGTCGTATCTGTATACCTTGGGTAGTAGGTGTGTACCCAAATGAAATATACTCTAAGTATCAAGTAGCTCGCGAGGTAGGTATAGCTGGGACTCGGGGGTTGTTCGCCGGAGATGAGAACCGGGGAGCAAGCAACACAATGTGCCGAATGTTTGCACTCTTTCTTTCTTCTCTTGGTACCTAGGTAGTAAGTAGATGGGTAGGTAGGTAGGTAGGTTTATTAAAAGGGCCGCTGGGGAATGCGCCGTCTTCTTATTCTCTGCGCCCCGGAGCTTCCCCCCTCCAACTTTCCCTCCTCAAGCTACGAAAACGACAGGCTGTGAGGTCACTGCCGCCGAGTGGACCGAGGTCTCGGGAAGAAAACCCCATGACCATGACTCTGCCATTGCCGTCAGGTACCGCTCACGACTCGACACATGGTTCTTTCTCTCTGTGCCTCTGCCCTTGTTTTGAATGCGCTTTTGGGTGTGCAATCAATCCACCGGGCTGGGCTACCTAGGTATCCATCCCCATTTCGACCCTTTCTAGAAACCCCCAACGTCGGACGGAGCGGGCGGGCTGAGCTCCGCCGCAGCGCATCCGGGATGGGACAGGACGATGTCGTCCCATCCACCACACCGTGTATGTATGTTGAACTCGACCGATGATGCCCTGCCGTCCTGATGAGACGGAATTCCCACTCTTCATTCCACTACCATTCACTCACCGTCTGTGCCTCACAGCCAACGGTCGCATTTGACACCTTTTCAACATACCACCAGAGCGAGAGAGTGAAAGGTCGCCCCTTGGTACCGACTGTCCCCATGTACTCAAACGCCGCAGATACCGAGTCCCGTTTCGCATGTCAGATGCTATTAACAGCGCCAATCAGGAGCTGGCGTCGCAACAGCTTTGCCAAGGCGTTTGCCGAACAGCTCCGCCCTGCCTGCCTGGGTGACAGCCGCGGGGCAGAAGCCGGCGCCTCTAGTAGTAAATCCAACTCGCCCAGACTCACCGCATCGCCGTCGAGCTCTTGTTTACTAGGTAATATCCGTACATGGCTCACCGTTCCTAGTACTCTCAAGGCAGAGGCAGAGGGCCGGTCGTCTTCTTGGGCTTGGATTCGGACACCGCTTAGCACCGGGCTGGTCTAAGCGCTCTAGCCAACATGTGACGCGGCTGCACAGCTACGCTATACACTCTTAGTACTTTCACATGTCAACCCGCCTGACCTCCTTTCCGAACCATAAAGGACTGGCCCGTGATCCATGGAGGAAATCAATACAGATGGAGCCATCTGGCATATGGAGGGATTCGGAAGTACGCCAAGCACGGAAACCGTAGCTCATTAAATCAAAGGGCACATGGAATTCTCCAGCATGTCGTTGCCCAGACAATACCCGTCGTTTAGAAACTAACAGGGCGGGCTACCCCCGGCTCTGGTTTAAAACACCCTTGGTGATGGCCTCAATGTCACGCTTTTCCCGAGAACGCCAGCCAAGTATGTGTGGTTTTATGATGAATCAACTACGAGGCATTGTTAGGGTTTGCTTAGTTTTGTTTTCCATCTTCACATTCACATTCATCTGGGGGTGCAACCGGCCTTGTTTCCGCAGCGCTGCGCGAGGTGCAGCTCCTCTCTTGAACCATGCCTGACTAAACAAGGCGACAATTATATTACCAAGTCCCATAGGATCAGAAACGTGCACAACCCCGCCGATGCAAAGAACGTATACCGCGCCGCGCTGGGCCGCTGGGCCGCCTTCTTGAGCTGCTTGTTGCCACCCCCGACGTCCTCCGTGATGTTTTCCGAGTCCACCACGAGCTGCTCGATGTGCGCCGACTGCGTTGCCAGGTTGCCCACGAGCAGTGTCTGCAGCTCCGCAATCTCGAGCAGAGACTTCTCAGCCGTCCTGTGAACAAACCGTCAGTAATCATCCGGCCATCCCCGCCTGGTCAGTCCAGACGGGGTCTCTGCTGCCGCCACGTACCTGACTTTGTCCAACGTGCTGTTGTAGTGCTGCAGCATGTCCTGGTTGCCCTTCTCGAACATTTGCATCTGCTCCTCGGTGAGGTCCTCCTGCGGCCTATACGACCCGCCATCCTCTGGCGGTACCCCTGACTTTCCCGCCCCCTTCGCCGGCCCCTTTGCCGCCGCCGCGCTCTTACTCATCGACTCGTAGAAACCTCCCAGCTCGGGCATCGCGCCGCCACCGCCGGCCTTGGCCAGCACGCTCCTATTCTTCTCCATCTCCCTTGTCAGCCGCACCTCCATCATGTCCTGCTGCGTCCTCCCGCACAGCTGCAGCCCCTGCCGCAGCGACTGGATGACCTCGTCGCGGTGCTGCTCGATGGTCCGCGCCTTGGCTTCCGCCGCCCGGTGCTCCGCCGTCTTGCCGCTGTCGTCGGAGGCTCCGCTTACTCCCGTCGCAGCGCCGGCGGCCCACGCGCCGAGCGCGCCCAGGCCGCGGGCGAACTTCTTGCGGATGATGGCCGCCTCGGTCTCGCGACGGAGCAGCTCCGCGTCCTTGAGGGCGGTGATGCTGGCGTTCAGCTCGCGGAGCATCTGCTTCGCGTTGGCGTCGATTTCTTCGCGGTCGCGGTCGGTGAGGTGGCGGTGTTGGTTAGCGTTGTTTCCCAGCCGGATGTGCGTCTTGCGCGGCTGCGCGGTCGAGAGGTAGGCTTGCCGAACATCTTTAAGCTCGTTGTGGAGGCTCGTGATGTGATGGTTCTGGGCATGTTAGACAGCAAGCCTCGGTCCGATGCAGGCCTTCTACTAACTATCCTGTAAGCCTCCTTGAGGAAACCGTCAATCGCTTCGAGGCTGAGCTTCTTCTCGCTAACGATGGGCGCATTGCGCTTCCGCAGGAGCTCGTTGAACTCCGGCGTGATGTCCATCGGTACGGGTCGGTCGTTGCGGCACTTCAATGGTACAATTAAAGATGAATAATTTCACCTGTATTCGGTGGCCATGCTACTCGTGAATCGCCAGGTAGAACAGAATAGCAACGTCGTACAAGTCCCTGGCCGTTCCACGTTGTCGCTGGGGGTCTGGAGAGCTGTTCTCCAATGACGTGGCTTTGGCTTTCCCCTGCACCAGCCACATTTCATCTCTGGATGGTACTGTGGATATTGTGGCGGTGCTAGCCAGACAAGCCCTCCCTAAGTTCAGGCTTGCATTGGCATGGCGGCACGAGCCATACATCCTCCACATCCCGGTTGATAGTCCGACTAATCCGCTAATTTCGACTTCCAGCCACAGAATCTATGCCATATCGACCGCCGCACGCATATCAGAGAACCAAGGATCAAGCGGCTTGTCGCACAACATTGATTGGCCTTGACAACAGAGTGATGCTTGGATTCGGCTATCCGATGCCAGTCATCAAACTTCCCTCTGTCTGATGTCGAGTGATCCAAGACTCATTCTAGAAGCGCAATGCGAACCGACGTCACTGCAGATCTCAGAGTTGTACGTAGTGGTTCTCAGCGGGACATCAGTGAACTTTCTGCCGATGACGCTCCGAGATGGCTTCCCAGCTGCAAAAAACAGGCGAGCCTTTTGTGGAGGTACGGACTAGGCTAGGCGAATCACGGCAGCCTAAGCCAGGGTTCGGCCAGATACCGGTTATCCGTAGGGTGGGTGGTGGAGGCGACTCAAATCGGAAATAACATCATTCAGCGGGTGGGCGGCGGATATAGTCGACATGAGTTTTACTCAGAGGCAAAGTCTTTTTCTACGTTGTTGAAACATCTCACTTGCTACGTTTGAACCGGCGAATCTCCTCGATCGCATATAGTCCTTGAGTAGTATCTTCCACTTGAAGAGTTTATACCCAGCCATTCCAAACCACCTCTCTCGACTGCACCCTTCGAGCATGTCCCTAGTTGAGAATGGGACAAGATGAGCTGAATGAAAAAGTGCCGGGAGAAGATCAACAAAGGCGTGGTTTGTCCACTACCTCCCCAGAACCATCCATTCGCCCCGTATCGTCGGTTCCGGGACCGGAAGCAACCAACGATGAAGACCAACATGAAGCAACCTTAAACGATAGGTCCGACTCGGCCTCAGAAGGAGTCGACCCCGAGAACCTCACTCGCCAACCTAGCGGCCCGGCCTACAGCGTCTTTGCCCCGTCAACAAAACGATGGATTACCTTGATGGCCACCGTCGCTTGCTTCATCTCGCCCATGTCGGCAAACATCTACTACCCGGTTCTTGCCCCAATATCCGACGACTTGGGTGTCTCTGTAGCTCTCGTTAACCTGACGGTCACCTCCTACATGATCCTCCAGGCAATCTCCCCGACCATCTTTGGCGACTTTGGCGACATGGCCGGCCGCCGTCCGGCGTTCCTTGTGGCGTTCAGCATCTACCTCGTTGCTTGCGTCAGTCTGGCTCTGCAGCGCAACTATGCCGCTTTGTTGGTCCTGCGGATGCTGCAGAGCGCCGGAAGTAGCGGTGCGATTGCACTGGGGTTCGCCATGGTTGCTGATATCTCGACAAGCTCTGAGCGGGGCAAGTATATGGGCATCGTTGGGGCCGGAATCAACGTCGGCCCAACCGTCGGTCCTGTTCTCGGTGGCGTCCTAACACAGTACTTTGGCTGGGCTTCCATCTTTTGGTTCTGTGTGGTACTGGTCGGGCTGTGGATCGTACCGTACGCTCTCTTCATCCCGGAAACCTGCCGTAATGTCGTCGGCAACGGCTCTCTCCCAGCCCAGCCTTGGAACCGGCCCGTTGTTGACCTCATTCGCCGCCGGCGCCGTAGAAACGTCGCCGACGCTACCGGCCTCTCCCGGAGCGCATCTACCGCAACAGACGCCCAGCCAAAGCGCAAGCTTCGATTCCCGAACCCCATCCGCTCCGTGAAGATCATCTTCGAAAGGGAAATGGGTCTCGTGCTCGCGTACAATAGCTTACTCTACGTAGCCTTCATCTGTGTCACCGCGACCCTTGGCACCCTGTTCCGCGAGATCTACGGTTTCAACGATCTGGAGCTGGGCCTATGCTACCTGCCCTACGGTGCGGGCTGCGTCGTCGCCAGTGTAGGGCAGGGCTACGTCCTCGACTGGAACTACCGCCGCCTCGCCCGAAAGATCGGCTTTGCGATCGACCGCCGAAGGGGCGACGATCTGAGCAAGTTCCCAATCGAGAAGGCCCGATTGCAGCCTGTCTATCCGGCTGTTGCCATAGGTCTCGTTACGCTGGTAGCGTACGGGTGGGTTTTGCAGATTGAGACCAGCGTCGCCGTTCCGTTAGTTCTGCAGAGTGTTATCGGATTAACGATCACGGGGTCCTTCAACATCATGAATACGTTGATTGTGGACCTCTTCCCAGATGCCCCCGCAACAGCCACGGCGGCCAACAACCTGGTGAGGTGTGCCATGGGTGCCGCCGGCACGGCCGTCATCGACTACATGATCTCTGGCATGGGGAGGGGGTGGTCGTTTACGTTTTTGGCTGCCTTGTGCGCGGTGTTGAGCCCGATGATGTTTTTCATTGCGAAGAAAGGTCCGAAGTGGAGGAATGAGAGACGGGCGAGAGGAGATGCTCCATGATTGGTTGTGTTTGGAGGCTTTTTGGGGCTTGCCCAGGAGTGGGATGGATGGTATATCTCACTTCCGTTTCAGGTTCAGGTTTCTCCGGCTTCGTTTCTATAAATATAGATACAGACAGGATAGCACATGTATGGTTTGAGTTAGGCTACGATCTTGGTACAGGTCACTTGGCCTAGGTTCATCCCTTCAAGAAGACGTATACTTCTCGATAATGATGTATCAACGACGGTCCAACTAAATATCCAGACCAGAAGACGACTGGCGACCCACTCAAGGCAAACATACATAGTAGGCAATCGAACTGGCCCATAACAGCCAGCAAGACAAACGCTTGGCCAGATACGATGACTTTGTTTTGTTTGAGTCTCACGTGCTTCAAACAGTACTACGGACGAAATCAGGACGACCTCCTGTTCGAACATCCATCCCTTGGAAACTCGGTTGTAGAGCACCGGTAACCCCCGTTCGCTCTAGCCCGGTGTCTCAGCGGTGGTTGGAGTCTCAGTTGACCTCCCGGAGCCCGGTGGACTGGATCCGTGAGAATGGTCTCAACGACCCGGACCGCATCCGGCTTCGCCAACAGCGATGGTATGCATGGCTGCGCATAGGACGATGTCATCGGGCTTTTGGTCGCATAATCCTAGTAGTCAACTCCTGGATTGAGGCTCGCGATAAAGCCATCCCTTACGTTCCGGGTTGCTTTGTTTTTCAATACTAGTTACCCCCTCTTCCGATTGAATGGAGATAGGGTATCGACGGCGCCTGCAACTGTAGGATATGAGACAAAAGTTGCTTGGCTGAGCAGTGCTTTCCATCCAATACTTGATTCTCTTGACGGAGTTGTGGTATTTCACGAGCATGCAAACTCTACCGAGGAGACTATCCCTGGCCGTCGCCTGGTGGGCTGTTTCTCCGACGGCTTCCGAATTCTGAAGTGAGCCTCATCGGCGGCTCTGGGAGTTGGGTTCCGCAGAAGAGAGGTGGCACAGTGCTGACTTCACTCTATAAAAGCAACAGCCCTTCTTGATGTTATAGGCATTAGATTCGAGCCTTGCAGTAAATCAGCTTCAGTATATCTTGCCAGCAGCATAACAGACCGTCTTTTCCACAATGAAACAACAGGTGAGCCGCCATTATATCCTTAGCCGTTACTGAAGCTGAGAGGCTTCGAGACCATCATGAACAAGGCTACTGTTCAGAGAGCAGTAACGCCTGTGAGCCGATCGACCCAGGCTGAATGGCAACCACCAGTAGCGACACCAAAAGCTGCAGCAGCAAGAAATTCGGAAGGGAGCGCCTTTGCTGGACCTCCAAGAGTCCTTGGGGAATTTGATAAGAAACAGGTGGCCCCTCTCGACCTGGTAGCCATCAACCGTCCGTGGAGCCCAAAACGAAAAGGCAGGCAGATACACGGCACATCAATTCTGCAGGCCGGAAAGGAGCGCGTCCAAGACCCGTTCCAATATTGGCTGATTGAGGCTAGCGTTGAGCAGCCGTACAATGTGATTGGGAAAGTAAAGATGCCTTTACACAAAGCGAGCAACACATGGCCAGGTCAAGGTGGCAGGGATATATCGCCAGCAAGAGGTACAACCAGTGGATCCGAAACGTATGAGAGCGATTCACGGTGACGCGCAGATGAGGACACACAAGGCGGCTAGGAATTTGGAAGCTTTTCATTTCATGACGTCGTCTACAGAGCAGGAACAGAAGACTCCAAAGGCTCTCTCTGGGCTTCCCAGGCCAACCAATCTGATCGTGTTGTTCTGACGTTGTGTTAGCAATGATCCCAACAAGCATCGAGGGAGCACTTACGGCAGCAAACCCATCGAGTTAACCTTCCACACTGCCAAAGCCAGTGCCACAAATTGCATGGCGACGTATGCCACCTTGACCTGAAGCATCTTGCCCTTGTTTGTTTCCGATTCAAACCTCTCGAACGCCTGGTTGACCGCGGTGAGACCCATGAGGGGGTTCTTGAACGCCATAACAACCATCATGATACTGAAAATCTGAAGCGAGTTGCCGGACATGTACATCATGATGGCTGTCATGGGCAGGTTCTTGACAGGCGCAAGCGCCACCTCCCAGGCCTTCTTCACTTTCAAGGTATCCATTTCTTCAGGTGTCTGTTGCTTGCGCGGCTGGGTCTTCTGGTCCTTCTGCTTCTACCAAAACATGTTAGCAAGACTGCATTTTAGGACAGACTAAGCGCAAACTTACTTTGGAGCCGGAGGTTTGTGACGGGTAGCCTGGGGGGTCGGAGACGCCGGGGATCTTGGACTTCGCAGCTGGAGGGGACTGTAGGTCGGCCACCCACCGTGGAACGACACCGTTAACCATAGCCATCCTTGAGACTCCGTTTATTAGTTTTAGTTGATCGGGCGCGTGGTCGAAGGGTCGGGGACTCGGACGAAGTGTGTCTGGTTCGAAAGCTAGAGGTCCGGATGAGAAATGGTCGCGTCGTTGGTGACGGGCGGACGTTGAGTGCCAACCTTCGTCTATGGGGCGTCTCTGCGTCTAGCTCGCTTACGCTTATCGGTCATCCGATAAGCCCGTTTCCCTGTTGCACTCCACTGCGGAACGGCTGGAGCTTGGGATCCAACATTAACTCTCTCTCCCCTTAAACATTTCGATTCGAGAGCCGATTGTCCGCCAGAACCGAACGACGACCGAGTCCGATCGCCTCACCGTCACACCGAATCCTGACGACCTACGAGTCTACGCAGCAATCACGTACAAGGTGGCACAAGCAAATAAAGTTACCCGCATTCAGCTCGACGACACGCTCTTCTCGAAACGACTTCTTCAATTGGTCGCGACACCCCTGGCGCATCGACGCATGTGACATCCCTCTCCCTCTGCACCCCCCTCCACCATCCAAGACAAGTCAGAGAGACACTGCTACTTCCCGCCAACCTTTTCAACCGACCCCCGATTGGATGACTTGGCCCTAGTCCAGGGAAGCCAGAGTCGACATACATCGCGCAGCTGGACGTGAGGGGTTTGTGGTGTTATCGCCCACTACTACGTGATCAATTACCGGCGAAGCTTGTCGAAGTCTCGTTCGGAGAGACTTGGCTGAAAATCGCGTTACACTCACGACGCCAGTCGCGGTATCGTATACGAGAGGAAGCCGTCACTATGTCAGGTCCTCAGGGTGGAGATTCCAAGTTATTTGCTAGGGTAAGCTCGGGTTCTTGTTTCTCTTGGTCTTCTCAACAAACATCTCGTTGTTGTACATCTTCAACCGAAACTGGCTACTTGTGTCTTCCCGACCCCTGTTCCGACTACCAGGAACTTGATGTCCTGGGCTTGACTTCTGCACACTGTCTCCCCGCCGTCCCCCAATACCGACCAGCCTTACTGTGTCTCGCGGCGTCAAGCTACCCTGCCCCCCTCCCCGAAGTTGCCTTCCCTTCTTGTGATTCCCTCGAAGCACTCTTTTCGTTGGATAGCATCCCATACATTGCCCATCATGTTCATGGCTTTTGTGCCTCCGCCAGCGTACTATCCAAATCTAACAACCTCCAAGGGCAAGGTCGCTGAATTGCGACTCGAGCTGAATAGCGGCGGCAAGAAGGACAAAAACAATGCGAACAAGAAGATTGCCCTCAAAAAGATTGTCGCCAACATGACCATGAGCAACAATGACATGGTAGCGCTCTTCCCCGATATCATTGGCTGCATGCATATCCAAAGTCTGGAAATCAAGAAGATGTATGTCTTCCAAGCCAAGCCTTCGAGTGGATTGATGTTGATGACGGATCTAGGTGCTTCTTATTCCTGGTCAACTATGCAAGAATGCGGCCAGAGATTGCCATCCAGGCCATTCCTGTTCTGGAGCAGGTGAGAGCGCAATTCCGTGGCCCAAAGCAGCAAACTCGCATTGACCAAGAGTTATTTAGGATATGGAGGACCACAACCCATTGGTCAGGGCCCTGTCTCTCCGGACGATGTCCTATATCCACGTTCGAGAGTTCGTCGAGGCAACTGTGCCTTTGGTCAAGCACATGTTGAAGGATACAGACCCTTACGTCAGAAAGACGGCAGCTTTCTGCGTAGCAAAGCTTTACGACCACGACCGGCGCATGGTAGAGGGTTCAGACCTGATCGACCGGCTGAACACCCTGCTTAGAGATGACAATCCGACCGTTGTCGCTAGCGCATTGGCGTCGCTGATGGATATTTGGGAACGAAGCGACGCCATCAAGCTCACCATCGACTACAGCAATGCCTCCAAGATGGTGGCCATTCTCCCGGATTGTTCCGAGTAGGTACTTTGGAGATCACTTGGTGACCGATTGCTAACAAGAGGCGACAGATGGGGCCAGACGTATATCCTCGAGGCGCTAATGTCGTATGTTCCACAGGAATCAGGGGAAGCCTTACTTCTTGCTGAACGTATATCGCCGCGCCTTTCGCACTCCAACTCGGCTGTGGTCCTCACTTGCATCCGTGTCGTGCTCTACCTGATGAACTACATCTCAGACCAGAGACAGATTACTATACTTTGCAAAAAGCTATCGCCCCCATTGGTGACTCTTTTGGCGAAGGGGCCAGAGGTGCAATACCTCGCTCTGAGGAATGCGCTCTTGATCCTGCAGCGTCGACCTGAAGTACTGCGCAACGACATTCGCGTCTTCTTCTGCAAATACAATGACCCCATTTACGTGAAGGTCACGAAGCTGGAGCTCATCTTCATGCTCGCCAACGAAGGCAACATCGACGAGGTTCTCACGGAGCTTAGAGAGTACGCCACTGAGATCGACGTTCACTTTGTACGCAAGGCCGTGCGGGCGATTGGCAAGTTGGCCATCAAAATCGAACCGGCGTCGCGGCAGTGTATTAACCTGCTGCTCGAACTGGTTGCGACCAAGATCACGTATATTGTGCAGGAGGCTACGGTCGTGATTAGGAATATCTTCCGCAAGTACCCCAACCAGTACGAGTCCATCATCGGCACTCTGTGCGAGCATCTCGACTCCCTGGACGAGCCTGAAGCAAAGGCCGCCATGGTGTGGGTGATCGGACAGTACGCCGATAGAATAGAGAACAGCGACGCCCTCCTCGAGGACTTCCTGTACTCGTTCGCGGAGGAGCCGGTGGAGGTGCAACTGGCTCTGCTTACCGCGACTGTCAAGCTGTTCATCCAACGGCCGACCAAGGGCCAAGAGCTGGTGCCGCGTGTGTTGAAGTGGGCAACTGAGGAGACGGACAACCCGGATCTCCGGGATCGAGCCTACATGTACTGGCGTTTGCTGTCGACGGACATGGCGGCAGCCAAGCAGATTGTCATGGGAGAGAAACCGCCAATCACGGCCGAGTCTGAGCGGCTCGATCCGGCGACGCTGGAGGAGATGTGTCTCAACGTCGGGACGCTAGCGACGGTGTACCTTAAGCCTGTGCAGACGGTTTTCCGCTCGGCGCGGCCAAAGAAGCTGCTAGACTCACCGGCGCTGCAGAAACACCTACTCCCGACGTCGATCGAGAACCAAAAGAGCTTGAGCATGCTGGGCATGGGGGGCCAGCCGCAGGACGCCAACATGCATAGCCAGCACGTCAATCAGGGCAACGGGGACTTGTTACAGGCAGTGAATGACGCAGACGCCTACTTCAACAGCATCGGGCCGCAACAAATGGCGGCCATGCGAATCGACCAGGGCGACGTGTTTGGCGAAACAACGGGATACGAGACGGGATATGTCGTCAACCAGCATGCGCCTCAGCAGGTGGTGCAGCCGGCGCAAGGTAACAACGGGGATCTTTTGGTCCTTTAATGGTAGATACGCAGCGCGTGACAGAGCACGAGGGCGGCTGAGAAAACGAGAATGGCCCGGGGAGGTGGGGTATATGAGAGTTTGCTGTAGAATACGGACGATATCCTCGACATTCAGTAATGGCAGGGCTGTGTGCTCACGATTGACCAACTCTAATGCGGACTGAGATGAGAGTTCCTACCGCGTCGCATTGTGCCTGGGTTATCTAATTTTCCAGCCTTGGTGGCCTAGCTTTGTTTGAGTCGAAGCGGAAGCCAGGCAGGCCACAGGCTGATTAGAAGGGAGGCCTCTGTAGTTCAAACAAAGAAGCGGTCGATGCACGCACAAAATGTGCGGGTTACCGGACGGGTCAGGTGGGAAGTCTAAAAAGGGACCAGAACCTTAAGGACTCGCTTGAGAAAGGGCGGCCACTCGGGACGGAGGAGAAGAGAAGGAAGCGTGACGGCGAGGAGGACATGCCGAGTATGGTGGAGCTGGACGGCCGGCCTGGCCGCGAGGTGGAGATCTGGATTGGGGAAGGGGGACGGACTTCTTTCGGGCACAGAATCGGTTGGTTTCTTCGAGGGGCGGATGGCAGGTAGATATGCTTTGCTCGTCTTGGCGGGCTTTGCAAGCTGGTGGGGCCAGCCCGGGAGGGGGACTGGGGATGGGGATGGGAATGGAGAAAGATGGGTCGGGACTCAGCCTTCATTCTTGCTAACGACACTACTTTGAAGCAGAGGGAGAGCTGTGAGAGAATTGGTTGGAATGCCCCCTCACCGCTGGAAGTGTGTACGTTTATGTGTTTTGATAGAGGAGAGCTAGTTCGCCTCGGATCTGCATAAGAATTGTAGTGAGCTGGGAAGGTCTAGAAGTGTCAGGCTTGGCCCAGCCCGAGTTGGGTGATATCCTTGCTGTCCCGTCATGTAGTCTTCCGTCTTCCGCAAATGTTCAGCCTCTTTCTTCAAGCCCAGCACCGCCAGGGTCCGTTGCCTATTGTGATGCTGGGCCTTTCGGCAGGTCGGCAAGAGGCTCTCTCTCCGTCTCCCACAAGCGCAGCCAATAGGTTGGAGAACAGAAAAATAAAAAAATTAACCCTCCTCGTGCCTGCATCTTCCGTTCTACCACCATACCATGTCAGGTGCATGTGAGTTTGGGATGTGCGTGTGCGTCTGTGTCTTTCCCGGTCGCTGTCCCGTGCAGCGCGTGAGTCTTGGGGAGAGTTTCGCAGGTTCCTGACCCATCCCGCCTGGGTGATCCCATGTTCAGAAACATGGCAACGCTGATGGGGAGAGCCTGAGTGGTGCAAAACAAAGCGGTGAGTTAGGGGAATCCAGCCATTCCACACACGTTTGGGGGCGGGGACGACGACTGAAACATCTCACGTCTTTTGCCATGTTGGAGGGCTGCCTTTCCTCTCGGAATTGGGATGCCCAGACACGAAAAAAAACCCAGGTGCCGCAGGCAGGCAGGTCAGGTCCCCTTTTCAGTCCGCACCCTCGGTCCCCCATTACCAAGATCTGGGGTATGAAAGACAGTGCGTACTACTATGGTTGGAATGCGTCACGTCCATGGCCAGATAGCAGGCATTATTTCAGGTGGAGTTGGCGGGGGGGGGGGGGGGGGGGGGGGGGGGGGGGCATCCGTGGGCTCTACGGTTGATCTTACTACTAGTTTAGTGCTGGCGAGGATCTGTCACTCTTGTTCAGGACGCTAAACTGAACGGGGCTTATCAGCATTGGACATGGAGTACAGATTTGATCATCAGAACTTGCGTGCTTGCCAACCACAATGCACATTGGGCTGCAGGAAGCACCCGATCCGATGAGGGGGGAGGATGGCACAGTTGACGAGAGGGGGAGGACCGGGGACGAGATTGATCTGGAGAGAACCCGGGGGTGAACGAAGGCACCTAGGGGAATAACGGAAGGAAAGAAGGACAGAAAAGGATTGGAGACGCTTCGTTTGGCGCGTGAACCAGACAGCGGCAGCCTGTCCCCTTTCGCCCTCTCCAACAAATTTCACCGCTCGGCCAGGAAACTGTTTTTGGGCTCGTCTTCCACCGAAGCAAAGTATCGCGTCATATTTTGGGTCTCTCTCTCTCTCTCTCTCTCTCTCTCTCTCTCTCTCTCGCTGACTGCCGGCGAGCCAATACCAGACCCTGCGTAGAATGGGCAACGACACGCATAGACGAAGAGGATCGCCGTCAAGCACGCCGTTTGGTGTATATGTACTACTAGGTAGACAGGCACGCACCTCTCATCGCCTCTTGCAATTGGTCCTTGCAAGTAAGTGTGCTAGCTGCCGATTAGCACGCGGGGTTGCTTCGTTGCCGTGTCTCTCAATCCCACGTCAACCTGTGCAATCATTCCATCATCTGCGGACAACAGCATTGAAAGCCGAAATTGAGGGAGGGAGGAGCCCTTGTGCCTGGTCAGAAA
This sequence comes from Colletotrichum caudatum, assembly GCA_030867225.1. Taxonomy (NCBI): domain Eukaryota; kingdom Fungi; phylum Ascomycota; class Sordariomycetes; order Glomerellales; family Glomerellaceae; genus Colletotrichum; species Colletotrichum caudatum. The sequence goes on from MU846118.1 coordinate 86,075, forward strand.
ACCTGCAGGTGCGAATTGGACGCTGGATAGAAGGAGCCTACACTATCTCTCAATCTCTCTCTTTTTCTCAACAAATCCCCCAAACCCTTGCCAGGCCAACTATTGTATCTACCCTGGGCAGGTAGGTAGTCAGTCTACTGTGTACTCCGTACCTAGGTAGGTGCGTAGCGCCCTTTGCTGCCGGTATCCGCCACCGCCGCCGCTATCGTCGCGGCCGAAGCACTCTTTGTCCAGGACAGTCCATTGGCCGAAACGAACCACACGACTCGACTAATACCGACTGTTCTGAGGTGTGACGGGAGGAGACGGCTTCGAGTGCCAGAAAACCTCTCCTCATGCTGATGTTAGTTTCAGCTACCTGAATTGTCTGTCTGCCTGCCTTGCCTAGGTGCCAGGCCGACATGCCCGTCTCAAAGCCGACTTTGACACCTTCCATGGCTTTGACAGCTGGAAGGTGAAGCGAAAAAAAGTCACCGTCGCATCTCAACAGCAGTAAGGTAACCAGGTAGTGCAGTGCAGGCATGCATGCATGCATACATGCATCGCCAGCTGGTGCCATTTTTATGTCTGCCTACCTACGCTACCCTACCTACCTTACTTGACCTACCTATACATAGGTACCTACCTACCGTACTAGGTACCTAACCTAGCGAAGCGGGCTTATTGCCGAGCCATCCAGCCCGGCCCAGCCTAGCCCCAGCAAACAGCCTCTCCTCCCCTTCCCCTCCCCCCCAGAGTGAGACCAAGTCCACCACGGCCCACGGCCCACGGCCACGCTTCCGCCAAGGCAACCCAGACCTACCTACCTACCTGGCATAGTACGAATAGAGGTGGACTCCAGTCAGTCTCCATTCAATCTCTCCAACGCGGCCCCCGGTCCCCGCCCAGTTCCTCCTTCCTTTCCCTTTTTCCGCTGGTCACTAGTGTAGACACTGTTACACTCCCTACCTGCCTACATCCGTAATACCTACTGCATCGACTGACTGACTGTATCCGTACATACCTTGTCCACCACAGTCGACCCGCTCGCTCGCTGGACTTGGATGCACTGACTGATCACCCGCCTTCCCAGCCGCGCCTTCCCGTCAAACACCCCCAAATCCCAAATCCCAAATCCCAAACTCCCCCAGTTCACGTCCCAATCCTGGCAACTGTCGCTGCCCACGCCAACTGGTACCATCCCGACGACTCTTTCTTTGCGTCTCACCCGACAACCAACAACAATTCATCTTTCCCAATTCCACTCTCGCGCACCACCGATCCCAAATACCGACCTGTCGTCGTAACCTAATCTCGACTTACCGCATGTATTGAGCCACTGCATCCCACTGCATCCCGCTGGACCCAACGACCTCCGTCACGAGCCTGCATCCCTCCTCCCCAAGGCTCGTCGCCCTGCCTGTCTCTGCCTCGTCGTCGTCTTCTCCGTAATGGCCGACGCCAGCCCAGCCGACGTCAACATGAGCAGTGCTCAACCAGCCAAGGGTTCCGAGTCCAAGGACGCCATGCCCATGAAGACACTGCCGCAGTCCTCGTCGACAGACACCGATGCCGCAGCCGCCCCTAATACAGCAAAGACAACAGCGACGACGACTCCATCGAACCTTGACACCAGCAATAATACTGCCACGGATAGTGCCACGGCAATCCCGGCGACCAGCGATGCCAGCGATTCAATCGAGCCATCCGCCAAAGGCAAGGAGAAGCAACCCGCTCTCCCGCCAGTGGATAAGAACCAAGATGACGCCATGGCCATTGGCCCTTCCGTCGATGATGTTCAATCCGTCAGCAATTCCCCATCAGATGGCCCAGTCTGTAACATTACGCTCCTGTTAACAACCGGTGCGCGACACCCCTATAAGCTGGACGAGAAGTACCTGACAAAGAGGAACGTGAACGTCCCGGGGCTTACCGAGGCGGGAAAGAAGGACCCCTTTACCATCAGCGTCTACACGTTAAAGGAGCTGATACTGCGGGAGTGGCGTGAAGAATGGGACCCCAAGCCGGCAAGCCCCAGCAGCATACGGTTGATTCACTTTGGAAAGCTGTTGGACGACAAGGACCAGCTGAAGCGTAAGCATGTTCCATCAACACCGGCGGTTGGTCTCGCCTTTCCTATGCTAACACATGGCCAGAATATCACTTCAGCGCAGAGGCAGCCAATGTCGTGCACATGACGGTGCGGCCAGCTGACATCGTCGAAGAGGAAGAGCCCAAGGGAGGTAATAAGTCAGCTTCCGGCGGTGGTCGCAGCCGTGAAGGTGGCAGTGGATGCTGCGTCATTTTATAATGGAAACAGCCGGCATGCATTTTCTTTCTGCAACCATTTGTTTTTCCATTCACAAAGAGCCATTCCTTTTTTATTAACAAAGAGAGAAACGTGCATGGAAGGTCTGGTGAGGAGGACCTGTCTGGTTTGACAAAGGGTCCTTGCTGCTTTGGCGTGCTACACGATCCTGAAAGGCAGTCGCTTGGCTGGGGTCATGGATTTTTGACACTGCATACACCTTCAAGTGTGTCCACGAGGGACTGACTCTATGGCCTGGGTTGGCTTTCCAGGCCGCTTTTTCACATGTCTTGTGTGTGTTTCTCTCCTTGGGAGGCATTACCCAAACATACATCGAGCGTATTACAGAGAGCGAAGTCGATAACGGGAAACCAGGAGTACGGCGGCGTATCATAGCTTTATGTATTTGTTCTGTTTAATTCTCTTTCAACGCAAACCCCTCCCCAATCTTCCACAGGGTATATTGTCCATAGGATAGTAGAACGCAATCTGTTCCCTCTTCCTTGAACCCGGACCCTCTAGCGAGAATTATTTCTTCATGGTCTTGATGTTCCCATTGGCCATGCCGTCCAGAGTTCGTTGCGCATGTCGTAGTTGTACAATTCCATTCATTCTCTCCGCTTTTGCACCCATACCAGGGATTGGAACCCAGAGTCTCAGATCTTCAGCTTCCTCTCCATCTCGTCGTGCATGCCGACGATTCCCACGCTCTCCTCGCCCGAGTAAACGTCCTCCCACGTGACGCTGGTGTCTTTGCCGCGGAGGATCTCCTCGTGGAGGCTGGGCCTCTGGCCGCCGAGGGCGAGGGGCCGCCACTCGCCGTTCTGGGTGATCTTCAGTTCCATCTGGCGGCGAATGGGCTCCGCGAGGCCGAATGTGCGGCGCAGGGTCTCCATGCGCATGTTCTCTTGCGTGGCCTCCCAGTTCTTGAGGCGGGACTCGAGCGGGTGAGCACTCGTGGGGACGTTGGACTTTGCGTCAAGGACTGACTGGCCCACGCCGGCACGGAGGGTGTCGTGAACGCCCGGGGCCGAGGGCGCGGCGGCACCGGCGGCGAAGGTTGTAGGCTGGTTCGCAGCGGGGACGATTCGCATCTGGGAGACAATTGTGTTAGCCAGGCTCCATTGCAGGTAAGTGGCGGATCGTTTGCGGGGTAGAGGGAAGAGAGGGAGAGGTAGAGGGAAGGAGAACATACAGCCATCTTGGAAAGTCTGTTGATGGTTGTGGAGGAGAAAAGATTCTTGGGATTCTGTTCGATGGTGATGCAACTGAACGACGAGGAACTGACTGCTGGGAGCTTGCGCTTCAGTGATGTGCCTGGAGCTTTCCGCCTGGCTGCGTTGCGTTGCTCTCCCCAGTCCGGCCCCATCATTAGCTAAGGCATTCACTTGCACGTGACGTCTAGGCTGAAATGCAGGCGCGGCAGCTTATCCCTGTCGTCGCTCCTTCCGCCCTCCCCGAGCTAAGGCCAATGAGAGGTGGGGCATTTCTAGTGTGGGGCGATGACAGAGGAGCTAAACACCGAGATCGCAGGGCATTTACGTACAAAAACTCTGGGGAGAGCCATCGGACCCGGACTGTGAAAGGAAGAGTGACAATGTGAACCGCCACTGCCATAAACGCAGGGACGGCGGTAAGTTGACCTTGAATGATTTACAACAATGCGGTTACCCAATCGCCCTCCCCCGATCTTGCGGATCGCCAATGGCAGCTTCTACCGCCGACACCCCAACGCGCACTCGACGCACCCGAACCCGTCACTCTTCAGCGAGCTGAGCTTCGAGCTGCCGTCCTTCGCCGAGACCAAGAACCACTGGTGTGTCGTTGGACCTTCGCTCTCCGGGAAGACGACGCTGCTGCAAGTCCTCAGGGGCCAGCACCTTGCGGTTCCGCCGACGGCGCGGACGTACCCCTACCTCTCGACCCACGAGGTGCCATCGCGGCTGCGAAACCCGAACCGGGCGATCCGGTACGTCGGGTTCGATGGCGAGCAGGGCAGCGCGCTCGGCGGGCCGACAACGAGCGCGTATCTCGCCGCGCGTTACGAGTCGCGAAGGGAGAACACGGACTTCTCGCTGCGAGACTTTCTTCTAGGGAACACGGAGCTGAACCCGCTGGATACGCTTCCCGGGGAGGAAGACCTTATCTCCGGAGAGCTGCTGGATAGGGTCGTCACAGACCTGAGACTGGATCAACTCCTCGATCTACCCGTTGCTTTCTTGAGTAATGGTCAGGGAAGGAGGGCGCGCATCGCGAGAGCGCTGTTGACGAAGCCCGAGGTTCTGTTGCTCGACGAGCCGTTCATGGGGCTCGATCCGCCGACTGTGGTGTCATTAAGCCCGCTGCTTCAGTCGTTGGCCGAGAGGCAAAGCCCCCGGCTTGTTCTCAGCGCAAGGCCTCAGGACCCCTTGCCCGAGTGGATCACGCACCTCATCTACCTGCGGAGTGACTGCCAGATCGGCTCAATGGGACCCAAGGATATCGTGCTGGAAGGACTGAGGAAGTATGTCAGGGGTGTGTGGAAGGGTGGGTTACAGGAGGACGAAAAGCTTCCTGTGCACTCACTGGTGGAGATGGGAAAGACATTGACTGGCAGGGGCATCGAAGGGGACGGGCTCTTCGAGTCAAAGGAGAAGGACCAGCATGCTGCTGAAGCCACGGCTTTGGAGAATGCCTCGACTTCCGAGGCGCCACGCGGTGAGCCCTTGATCGAAATGGATGGTTGTCAAGTAAGGTACGGAAACAAGATCGCCCTGGGCAACTGGTCGCAAGAAACACCCTCCGGGCCCAAGGGTGGCCTCATCTGGACAGTCCGAAGAGGAGAGCGATGGGGAGTGTTTGGCCCGAACGGGTCGGGCAAGACCACGGTTGTCTCGCTTCTCTGCTCCGACCATCCTCAGACATACTCTCTCCCCATCAAACTCTTTGGCAGAAGTAGACTGCCCGAGCCTGGGTCAGGCCAACGGCCCCTTACGTTCTGGGATATTCAGTCACGAATCGGGCACTCAAGTCCAGAGGTCCATCAGCACATACCCCGTAGCCTGACGGTACGGCAGATACTGGAAAATGCGTGGGCAGACACGTTCAAGGGGGTACCTAAGCTCGACGACGTAGCACGTGGCAAGGTTGAGGCAACACTGCGATGGTTTGCTCCAGAGCTGAACCCGGCCCACCAAAGTTCATCCGCCACCAAGAGCGGCAACGACCTAGCCTGGTCTGACGAGTACCTTTTCGGCGGCATCTCCTTCAGCGCACAGCGGATTGCCCTGCTGCTGCGGGCCATCATCAAGAACCCCGACGTTGTGGTGCTCGATGAGGCATTCAGCGGCATGGATGACTCCGTCCGGGACAAGTGCATGCTGTACCTCGCCAAGGGAGAAGAGAAGATTTACGACGGCGAGCGGATCGTGGACAGCGGGGTCGCCAAGGCGGGCGAGGTGAAAGTCAGAGGTCTCACGGATCAGCAGGCGTTGATCTGCATTAGTCACGTCAAAGAGGAGGTCCCGGATTGCGTGCGCGAGTGGATCTGTCTGCCGGAGGCCAACGAGGGGCTGCCGGCCCGGTTTGGGCGATTTGATGGGCCGCTGAGGACAGACGAGAAGCGGTGGAGGGCGCTCTGGGGCGTGTAAGAATAGAACGGAAACTTGAAGGCGTGAACATGTCTGTTTACTCCAGAGATGGCTTGCAGATGCGCGAGTTGGAGAGCGCCACTTGTGGATGTGATAGAGACACGGGGATGCCAAGAAGACACCATGGGAAGCCCTCGGGGAGGGGGGGCTTGGTCCGACTCCAGAGGAGCTGGGATGGTCACGTATTGTCCCTGGTCAAGATGTTGACAGCTGCGGATCAGACGGAGCAGACGTCATCTTTGCAGGCGAAAAAATCACTTCGACACTGCAAGTGCTTCCGCATGAGTTGTTGCTGGGATCCGGTGTTGTGCAGGCGTGGCGTAGGTGAGTGATATTGCAAACTGGTGTTTACTCGCGTTGCCGCTTCGGGCGATGCGATCAGAAACGGTCGGCGGGCCCCAGAAGCGCTAGTTGGCCGCTAGCCGCTGCGAGGTTCCACACACAGGCCCAGCCCCCCTGCACAGGCCCGCCTTTTGTGACAAGGACACCACACGAGCCCCATGCACCCGCACGTCCGTTGTCGTGCCAACCTCCTCCCAACCTCTCCGATCAGTCAGTCCTGTTGCCCCTCGACACTCGCGGATGCGCTGGGCAGAAGGAGAAAGAGAAGGAGAGAAAAGAGTAGCGCAAAAGATCCCCAACACTTGACCCTCCCTCCTGCAGCTTTCATCATCTCCTCTCTGTATCCCACTTTGCGAAAAAGCTAGTCTCCGTTCTATCGATATTGTCAACCTCTTGGATTTCCGTCGAGAAATTCCCGAGGCGATACAATCGTCATCGAGACTTACCCATACCCTATTTTCAGCTTCACAACGTCGAGACATTGGAACAAGCCGAACAACGCCACCAACCGACTGGAAGCTACGCCAATTCCCTCGCAACATTCTCGTCGTGGCGCCGGCCTGTGGTAGACAAAGGAAACTTCACACGCCCCCCGGTCCTTGAGAATAACCGTCCTAGCATTCCACAAACCGTTTCGTCCCAGTAACCACTGGGCCGCGCGCGAACAACACTCTCGCCATGGACCCAAATAACCCCTCCCGACCGCCCGACTACAGCCTCCCACCTTACCATGATTGCGACGACACATCGCCGGGACGCTCCAACAATCCAGCCGCCATTCGCCTCTTAACCTCAGTCGAAGAGCCCATCATGGACAGCCGACCGTATGTAACACCCAACCCTCGCTTTCAGACACCGCCCGCATCGCGGCCCCGTCACCCTGTTTCTACTCCTGTTTCTGCGTCTTCTATTCCTCGCCTCAGACAAGTTCACCAGACGCCCGAGTCGTCGCCCAGCCTCTTCCCGCGCCCTCTCTCGCTGCGTAGGAAGAAGTCGGACGCTGCAGACCCGGCGATCTCTACCCCAGATCACCTCGATGCGTTGAGGCTGCAGGAGGAGGCGCGGGCCACCGCGTCCTCGATTCCGGAGCCCATCAACACGCCATGCCGAAGCGACGTGAGTGTCGTCGACTTTTCAGATGCGCAGCGCGTCTCTCGAATTCCGGTCCGGTCCACTACTGTCAAGTTGCAGAAGCGGGCGAGACCCAGCTCCATCAGAGAGACACAGTTTCGGGACAGTCTCCCGACCATACCAGAGGGTCCCTCGGTGCGGAAAAGTGAACTGCACCAGTCCTCAAGCTGCCCAGTCACTCCTTCGTTCGATGATTTCAATAAAAGTACAGGCACAAGCTCACATTCAGAGAACAATAGGCCCCGATCCAGTCGACGATCCTATGCGTCGTCAATCTTATCCGACCGAACCGCCTCCATCCGAGACCCTCCCAGCATGCCGCCTCCCGATTCCACCTACGTTCCATTCCAAGGTCGCGACTACGCCCGCGAGTACGAGCGCACTTATGAGCAGGAGTACCAAGACGACTACCCTTACGAGTACCAGTCTGGACGCGAGTCACCAACCAGGACGTACAGTCCCTCCCGCCTATCGACGGACTTCTCTAGGCCTCCTCCATCTGGGATTTACGAACCTTCGGACCTCAACGGCAGCCCCAGACCGGGAACTCCGTCATCAAGATACGGCGGAAGCCCCAGGCGACCACTTCCTCCAGCGCCGCTGTTCTCTGCCGGCGGGAGCCGCAGCCCGGGCACTTTTGCAGATGACGCGACAGTTTCGATCCCTCTTCACGATGCTGACGACGTTTTCGGACCGGAAACGGATATCAGTGAGACCCAGCCCATGAGAGAATCATATTTGTCGCAAGACCAAGCCACCCTTAGTGAGGAAGACACGGAGACCGACATCAATGAAAAGGTCGAGCACTATGGCCCGGCGCCGGATGGCATGCAAGAGCGTCGAGGCGTACGCGCGCCGCAAATGTCGAGAAAGGAGGTCCAGCTTATCAACGGAGAGCTGGTTCTGGAGTGCAAGATCCCTACGATCCTTTACAGTTTCCTTCCTCGCCGTGACGAGGTCGAGTTCACCCACATGAGATACACGGCCGTCACCTGCGACCCTGATGATTTCGTCGATCGCGGCTACAAGCTCCGCCAATCGATCGGCAAAACCGCCCGTGAGACGGAACTTTTCATCTGCGTCACCATGTACAACGAAAACGAGTTCGACTTCACCAGGACAATGTACGCCGTTATGAAGAACATCTCCCACTTCTGCGCCCGCTCAAAGTCACGCACATGGGGTGACAATGGTTGGCAGAAGATCGTGGTCTGCATCGTCTCTGACGGCAGAGAGAAGATCCATCCCCGCACACTCGACGCGCTGGCAGCTATGGGCGTTTACCAACACGGCATCGCAAAGAACTACGTCAACCAGAAGGCCGTGCAGGCTCACGTATATGAATATACGACACAAGTATCACTTGACTCTGACCTTAAGTTCAAGGGCGCCGAGAAGGGTATCGTTCCTTGCCAGTTGATCTTCTGTTTGAAGGAAAAGAACCAGCGGAAGCTCAACTCGCATCGTTGGTTCTTCAACGCTTTCGGAAAGGCCCTCAACCCGAACGTGTGCATTCTGCTCGACGTCGGTACCAGGCCCGGTGGCACGTCCCTCTACCATCTGTGGAAGGCCTTCGACAACGACTCCAATGTTGCTGGTGCTTGTGGAGAGATCAAGGCCATGAAGGGCCGATTCGGAGTCAACCTCCTGAACCCACTTGTTGCCTCGCAGAACTTCGAGTACAAGATGTCGAACATTCTTGACAAGCCATTAGAGTCGATATTTGGCTACATTACCGTCTTACCTGGTGCGCTTAGCGCCTACCGCTACCACGCTCTGCAGAATGACGAGACGGGCCATGGTCCCCTCAGTCAGTACTTCAAAGGAGAAACGCTGCATGGCCAGCACGCAGACGTGTTCACGGCCAATATGTACCTGGCTGAGGATCGTATTCTCTGCTGGGAGCTTGTCGCCAAGCGTGGTGAGAGTTGGGTGTTGAAGTACGTGAAGGGCTGTCATGGTGAAACGGACGTGCCAGGTAAGAGCCTATGTCCATTAATTGTCAGTTTCATCTAACAAATTTTCAGACACTGTTCCCGAGTTTATCTCACAGCGACGCCGTTGGCTCAACGGTGCCTTCTTTGCCGCGGTGTACTCGCTCGTTCACTTCAAGCAGATTTGGTCCACTGACCATACCATCACACGCAAACTTCTTCTCCACGTGGAATTCGTCTACCAATTCCTCCAGCTCATCTTCACCTATTTCTCCCTGGCAAACTTCTATCTGACATTCTACTTCGTTGCGGGCGGTCTGGCTGATCCTTTGGTGGATCCCTTCGGTCACAACATCGCTCAGTACCTCTTTACGGTTCTACGGTACATCTGCGTTCTGCTCATCTGCGCGCAATTCATCCTCTCTCTGGGCAATCGCCCACAAGGAGCGAAGAAGCTTTACCTCTTCAGCATCATCGTCTACAGCATCATTATGATGTATACGACATTTGCCACCTTCTACATCGTCATCCGCCAGCTGAAGGAGAAAGATAACCCCGACATTCACATGGGTAACAACGTTTTTACCAACTTCATCGTCTCGATTCTCTCGACGATAGGATTGTACTTTGTCATGTCTTTCATGTACCTGGACCCCTGGCATCTATTCACCAGTGCGGCCCAGTACTTCATGCTCCTTCCTGCGTACATCTGCACTCTGCAAGTATACGCCTTCTGCAACACGCACGACGTCACCTGGGGTACCAAGGGAGACAACGTCATGAAGACGGACCTGGGTGGCGCTATCGGTAAAGGCAACAGTGTCGAGCTTGAGATGCCCTCGGAACAGCTCGATATCGACTCCGGATATGATGAGGCGCTGCGCAACCTTCGCGACCGCGTTGAGGTTCCGGCCTCGCCTATTTCCGAGGCGCAGTTGCAGGAGGACTACTACAAGAGCGTTCGCACGTACATGGTGCTCTCGTGGCTCATCTGCAATGCCACCCTCGCTATGGCCGTGTCTGAGGCGTACAGTGAGCGCGGCATCGGTGAAAACTATTACCTTGCCTTCATTCTCTGGGCCGTGGCGCTCCTGGCGCTCTTCCGCGCCATTGGCTCCACCACGTTTGCGGTCCTTAACGTCGTCAGCATGATCGTCGACGGCCAGGTCCGCATGAGCCTCAAGGTGCCCAAGTGGATGGGCGGCTTCGGCGAAAAACTCAGCGAGAAGATGAGCAGCGTGGGAAGCAGCGTGGGCAGCAGCGTCGGCGGCAGCAAGCTGAGCAGCGTTTTCAAGCGCTGATGAACAGCTCTCTCTGCGTGCGACAACGTTTTTGACGAGAGCATGACTTGCAACTTTTGGCGTTTATGGTTTTCCCCCTGGTTGTTTTCTCCTTCTTCCTCAACGTCTCCTATTACTGTGAAACGAAGGTACGAAGAAAGAGTTGCAAGGAGGTAGGTTTGGGATGTTCCTTGTTGCTTTTTAGAGATATCAGATGAGTTTTATTGTTTGTGGATGAGAAACTGACGGGATGAGGACTGACTTGGACTTTTGATATTCGTAATGTTTGGAAGACTGTGTTGGATGTCGGATTAGACACGGCGACGAGAGACGACGGCAACGAAGAATCGGCGACTCGACGCCTTTGATGTATGAGGGTTGGAGAAAAGAGTCACTTGTAGATAGATTTGAAAGAAATGAAAAAAGGGATTGTATACTCAGGGGGGGGGGGGCTACGCTCTAGTGCTTTTACGACTTGTATCTCATTGTACAACTTGGGTTTGACAATAACTAATCCAAGCTTTATGGTCCTCGACTGTCGATAGGTAGCATTACACGTATCCATAGACAAGGTGAGTATTACTATGGTGGCCTTCGCGAGGAATACACTTACATGGTTGGCAACTTTGTCTAACATTTGTCTGACTTAGGCAGTTTTCTTCTGGCCTGCCCCTCTTCCAGTCTCTTCGTACTTGTGCTTCTCCACGGCATTGCCAAACCATTCGTCCGACCCCGCTCGCCGCGGATATCCCAGTCAGACTCGAGACGGTTGCTGGGCGTTGGCTCGGTTAGCAGGGTAAATATAAAGACCGGTAGGTAAGCTTACCTACTTCTGCTCTTTAGCCGTGCGATGCACTGCAACTTCCTCAACTTCCTCTCCGTCCATTCACCCATGAGCGGACAGCAACCACCGCACAAACACAAATCCTGACAAAATGTCTCAAGCACCTGATGAACAGCTTCCTGCCCTCCCAGCTGACGTAACCCCCCAGTGGCTGGGATCGAAGCTTGGGCACAGTATCAAGTCCGTCGAAAACACGCGCAACATCTGGGGTACCGGCAGCAAGCTGTTCTACACCATCACGTACGAAGATGAGAGCAGCACCGTGGAAAGGCCGACGCACGTCTGCGTCAAGGGCGTCTTCAGTCCCGAGATGATTGAGGCGCAACCGTGGACCGTCAGCTTGGCGCAACGTGAGGCCGACTTCTTCTCCAAGGTGGCGCCCAACGTCAAGAACATGGTTTACCCCAAGGGCTGGTGGAGCGGGACGAGTGAGAAGCAGGGCATCGCCATCATGAACGACCTGACGGAGGAGGGATGCAGTTTCCCCGCCGAGGTCGCTTCGTATCCGGTCGAGAAGGTCATAAACGGTGTTGAACAGCTGGCAGGTCTGCATGCGCAGTACTGGGGCCAGAGTCAGGAAGATCACCCTTGTACGGAAAGCCCCGCCTCCCCCTCCCCTTATCTCGTCTCTCAATGACAGTTCGCCCAAGATTAGAAAGCTGACGGCCCGTCCCCTGCTTGCCCCTCCAACAGGGATCTGGAACAACTACGACCCGGCCATGAAGTTCATGTGCACGCCATGGAACGAGGTGGTGCGAACACCGGGCCGTCCGCGGCTGCCCGCGTACCTGATGGACGGCGAGCGCTGCAACGAGGCACTGGACCGGTACTTCGCCGAGCGCAGCCCCCGATTTCGGACGCTGCTGCACGGTGACACGCATGTCGGCAACGTCTACTTCACCGGGGACGGCCGCATCGGGTTCCTGGACTGGTCGGCCTTCCACTTCGGCTCGTGCTTCCACGACGTCGTCTACCACATGACGGCCATGCTGAGCGTCGAGGACCGCCGCGCCCACGAGATGGAGATCCTCGACCGCTACCTCGACGCGCTTCACCGCCTCGGCGGGCCGCGTTTCGACCGGCACGGCGACTCAGAGGTCATGCTCGAATACCGCCGCTCCTTCATGACCAACGTCATCTGGCTCATCTGCCCCGACGGTTTGCAGTCCAAGGAGCGCGTCGCGGTCCTGTGTGGGCGTACCGTTGCTGCGTACGACGACCACAAGGTTATTGATGTTATCCTGGGCCAGCCAAAGCCTATTGCTTCTTGAAACGAATGAGTAATAGGGGGTCGTATACAATAGTAGTTACCTCCATCGCTGTATTGGTGCGTCATGGTCTACCCTAGTACCCTGAGCAGTGGCTCGATGTAAGGCCTTGTATAGATCTCCTTCCAGGGTCACTCATCAACCGCATCTCTACCATCAGGCTTACTTGGGAAATATAGCCAACGCAGATTGAGGTTCTATGTATAGGAGCTATTATGCAAAACTGAAGCCCCTGGTCACAGGAGTTAAGATTGGCGAGAGCGTATTATTCTTCGTACATACTTTCGTGTTTTTCTAATACATCAAATATCATACGCAGAGCGCTTCTGTAAAGCTGTAAATGAATTACCCGTCAAATGCTGGTTCTGGTCCACATGAGCAGATTTTCTTAGAGCTTTTTCGTCCCGAAGCTTCCATATTATTCCTTCTCCTCATGTTACAAAGTAAACAGATTGACTATTCGACCTATTGTAATCTATTAAGAGATCTATTAGTTTTAAACTGATGCAAGCACGCCGCGAGAACAACTTTTCGGTAACTCGATAATCAAAACCTTGGAAGTTATTACAAAGGAATAACTGTTCAATTCTACGATGGTAGAGGTAACGGGCGGGAAAGTGGTCGAATGTCAAGTATACTGAGGAAATGCAATCAATGTCTGAGCGAGAACAGGTCGTCGACTGGACATAGATACGCCGGACTAAAAGTACTACGACTTCAAGCAATAATCCCAGCACCAATTAAACAACTGGATGATAACAAACTATAAATATTGATGCAGAATCTCAAAGATCAGATGTCCCTGTGGCATTGGTGCTTGTATGAAAGAATGCAAACGTTGAGGATGACGAGAATCGGTTTAAACTTATACTTGTTCAGGCGTCATTCTTTAGCTTCTCCGGACACCATTCTGTACCAAGGCTTTCATAGTCGAAAAAGCGTATCTCGCAATTTTCCAGCTCCCGTTCTCCTTTTTCATAATGAAAAGCTCTTGGTTTGCGTGCGGCTCTGACTCCTGCGTTGCCAACATCGTTTTAGTGCCTGCCGCCGTTGTTCGTGCAAAAGCCCACTCGGGGGACATGACAATCACTTCCTCAATGTCAAATTCGACGTCAAGTTGGATTGATGAGAAGATGCGCGTGTACGATACGTAAAGAGCGTCGGTGCCTGCCGCGGCGGTAAAGTGAGGTGGCATTATGACGCCGTCGGGGGTATAAAGGGCGACTGCATCTTCCACGTTACGATTGCTCAGAGCTGCGCCGTAGCTATGGAGCACAGCGGTTATGTTGTCAACTTCAGGGGACGACACTGTAAAGTAACAACGTTAATGCAACTGATCCAAGATGTTTCTGTTTCCGGCAACGTACTGGCAGTAGATTGCTTTGCATTGAACCTCCCGATAGAATTCGAAACGAGACGTCGATAGTATAGAAGGATGTATAAACATTTCATGACTGAACGATGTGATGGTGAATATTTACTTAAACTCTGGTGTAAAACGGAAGTGGGGGGTAGGAGGCGGGTTATCTATCTCGAGAGTGGAGGGCATGATAGCACAAAGATGGGTTATTACTTATCTTCTTGAAAGTGGAGGGTGA
>MU846119.1:0-63352 GCA_030867225.1 Colletotrichum caudatum
CGCAGCAGGACATGTATCAGCAGAACTACTGTCACAAGTTAGAGCACATAGCAGGGCATAAAAGAATTAAGATGTAAAAGGCTTATTCTATTTAAAAGAGTATATAGAAACTAAGGCTATATATATAGGCTAATAAAAGTATAAGACACTATATAAAACAGCCTCTAATAGTGCTGTTACAGAAGGTAGAAATACATAAACATATAAAGTAATAATACATAAAGCTATTGTGACAACTACCGTGACCGCCCAACCACTCCGACTGCAAACGTTAACCAACAGGGTTCGGGACCATACACTCCTCGGATGAACCAGCACCAGTTGTCCAGAGACTCCGTTGGAAACACTGGGGGCTACGAAAGTCCCGCTTCGTTTGGGCAGTCTAGGAGTAGCCAAAATGCCTCAATAGACATCCAGTATCAACAAGGAAGGCAACAGAGTCAGTCATACGAGTCACCCCAACCAGGATCGCAGCTAGGCTACAGTGGGGAGGCTCTTCTACGTCCTAGCTTCAGCCCCGGTGGATCTTCCATTGGTCATCAATTTTTTCAGCACCAACAATCGCAGTAGACTTATCGTGGGAGCATGGGCCAAGAGAGTGGTCCACAAAGCCCTACAAGATTGCCTCAAGATTCGAGTGCTAATGTACCTCGCTCCATCTATCAGCGAGGTCCTGACGGACCAAATCGCTGAGGCGCCTTGTGCAGGAGTAGCAAGAAAGAGTAGGGCCATGGCTGGTGAGTTGGTGTTGTTTCGATGCTAGGCATCGCCTTAGATCACTGGCCACAGCTTTTATTTCAGAGGTGATCTGTCACTGGCCATGGTATTGTGGAATGTGATTCTTTGGCTTGGATGAAGATGTGGGCTTTATCGTCATATGAATAGAGCGGGAAGTCTCGAGTATGACGTTTTGCGCTACTCACAAGGAACGCCGAGTTTCAAGGGGAATTTGTGTACATCCAGCAGTTACCAAGACGAGTACAATGTCAACGTTCCAAGTTCTAACTTCTGGTCAACTCAGAAGAACCCATATCTTACTTGGACTGCCCCGCCTCACCTCTGCCATGCAAAAGTAGGATGGTTTCTTTATCTTAGAACTCAGTAACCCTTCTCACCTTTGAGAAATCTTCATTGAAATCCAAAAACCAACTGAACTCGACCGGATGAGACTCCCAGCCTTCCTTTCTACACGATGTTCGATTTCGATGCGAATGCGGCCTTGCGATTTCGATAACCAGGTCTGAAATAACGGAGTCTTGTACAGGGTAAACCCGAATATTCTGAGCGATACTCTGGGTGTACGCTTCGTTTGTGATGGTGAAATCCACCGGAAGACCAAAGGCCTCGACCATAGTGCGCGGTAGCATACGACGGATACAGTCGGCCTCCACGTCAAGGTTGATGAGTGAGGGGTCATTTTGGTCGTTGACGTCTGTGAATGCTGCAAGGAAAGACCTCGTCGTTATCTCGATTGCTTTTTGGAGTTCTGCAGACGATGGAGTGGAAGCCATGTTATGAATGGCGCTTGTTGATGAGAACAGGGTTCTTAGCGTGCATGAAACGACCAAGAGATGTGATTCCCGTGATCTGGGACTACCAGTTCTTGAACAGTTGCAAATACACTTCCCAAGACCTGGACGACCCGTAAAGTTTCATGGGCTTGGGATATGACTGACGGCGTAGAATGTGCCAAGCAGTGTTGATTCTCCAAGCTTACCTCACGTCAGCGATAGCGAATCGTGTTGGGCTACTTGGAAGCTGTTTGATCTTTCTGTCGGCTGACAGCACGCGACTACTTTTTGCGCGCATCACTACCGCCGCCACTACTTTGAGGAAGGTCGCAATCGCCACGCTGGTTGACTATATCTATTAAGCGCTATCGTTACAAAGCTTGGATTTCCCCAGACGCCTACACTAACTGGAATCCAAGTCCTGATTTCAAAGTTTGGGTGCATGCTGTAAAGAGGAATAAATGAATGCCATCAGAATCAAGCATTATAATGCCCAACAGTTAGAGCAGGTATCTACTGCGTGTTCCAAGTGGCAGTATCGTGCATTGGCTGTTGCCCTGAGCCGTGAGCGGGGCGGTACATGATTTCCATCTCGGAAGCAGGCCGAGGATAAAACCGTATTGGTTATGTCCCCAATAAGCGTTGTTCTGATTTATGAGATAAAGAAAGCATCAACTTTGAGGATTTTGGACTATTTTTGGGGCAAGTGCTGAGACAAACACGACATTTTGACTGACGCGATCATAACATTGCCAAATGGTGTTAGAGTCCGCGCGGGGATTGAAGCCGAAGGTGGATCCATTCGAACTGTGCTGTGCCATGGACTCGGATGAGTGCCGAAGACCATGCGTCTATGGATAAGATGGCCATGCTGCCTCAAAGACTGCTCAGTCCGAACTTGTTTCTTCAAACATCGTTGAATGAAAACCCAGTCACCAATACAAGCCACCGTAGAGGTCATTTTGCGTTATTAATTTGGTACGGCACCAGCCAGCACTTTTGGTTGATACACCAAGCACAGACAGCCAGCCTGGCAACCTTATAGAGGGTCGGAGAGACTCAGAACCTGCATAAGTCCCGGCTGTTGCGATTGACGCTCTCGACTGCATACTGCTCGCTTATCGGGGCTGACCCGCATGCACTCACTGCACAATGTCAACTAGCAGTTACAGGGGCTCCTTATCGCCTACCCCGGACCCCTCCTCCAAGGCGAGTCATTCTTATCGGTCCCACACTCAATTATCCCATTACCACCAGCACATCACATGAAGACTTTGCAACTTGACTGAGACGAAATCTTGCAGTCCCTCAATGTGATCAAGGCCTCATCTTCTTCTTCTTCTTCTTCTTCGAATCGCAAGAGGAAACGCCACGTCAAGTCTGAAGCAGACGACGAAGCCGCAATGTCTCCGCAAGCCGCGGTCAAAGCTCGGTCCGCAAATGCGTCAGTTTGCTGTCCCCCCACCAACACTGTCGCCACATGACCTGACATGACGGGCTGACTGACCGAGGTTGCGGCATGTAGATGCAACACTTGCCGGAGGCGCAAGGTCAAGTGTTCCGGCGAGCACCCTTGCAGGAATTGTGCGCGAAACAATCTGGACTGCGAGTTTGGCGATGGGCGAAAGCGGTATTCAGAATCGTAGGTTGGTTCCGACATCGGACTTATCCTTCCAGCTTGCTGAACCAATGACCAGGTACGTCTCAGAGCTGAGGGCAACGTTGTCGCGATATGAAGACCAAATAAAAGGTATGAAAGCGATCAGAAGTACTCTTTTTTTCCGCATTGCACTCTGGAGGACGCTCGAGTCTAAAGCTCAATAGAGCTCTCTAAACAGCCACGCACGTATCCCATCCCCCACTCAAGGCGTGTGTCAAACGCGGTATCAAATCCAAGTCCAACCGGCATCGCGCCTTTCGAACCGGCCGGTGAAGTGCCACCTCCAAGCTATGGTATGTTGATCTTTCCTCGTACCTTTTGCATTCTCAGGGGCTCATTTCCGACGGTATAGCATCAATAGAGAGCGCGCCAGGTCCTCTTTTTGAGCAGCGTTTAAGAAGTCTTTTCCACGAAAATAATGGCAAAGATCGAGATTCGCCAGAGAAGGATGTCCCGGAGCATTTGGAGCACGAAGACTCCAGAGATCTTCCCTTCACCCCTGAGTGGACCTCCACCAATGAGTTGATCAAGGGCATCCCTCACCAGGCTTTTCCCAAGGAGGCCGAGTCCAACCGGCTTTTGAATCTCTTCAATTCATATATGGGCGTCACACAGCACTTCCTAGACCAGCGAACGTTTACCGATAACATGACGTTGTTGTTCCAGAGCCAGGCCTCGCGCGCTAGGCAAATAGACACTCCGTGGTTCACTCTGTACTTGTTGGTGATGGCAATGGGTAAGTTGATGGAGGAAGATCCGCGCGAGGTCCGAGGTCCTCCGGGAGCGTTCTGGTTCGCAGAGGCCATGAGGCGCCTTCCGCCACTGCACAGCATTAGCGAGTACGGCATTGTCGGTCTCGAGATTCTCTGCCTGGCAACCACGTATTTGCAGTGGAATGACAGGAAAAACGATGCATATTTCTTCGTAAGAGTAACCCGAGCCAACTTCTCGGCTATGAAAGCTGACAATGGAACAGGTGGGGACGACCGTCCGGCTCGCCCTGACATTAGGCTGCAATCTGCCATTCTCGGAGCAAAAATGCCTTCCCTCAGAGAGAGCGCATCGGATGAGAGTATGGTGGACAGTCTACATGCTGGACCAGTACGTTGATTGTTGGCTGAAGCGAAAAGAACACGATCTAACTTGACGTTTTTTCCTTAGACGCATATCCGCAGGACTTGGACGTCCGGCTTCTGTGGACGATCGCCACCTTTCATTTGATCTTCCGGGACCGTCACCGGGGTTCGACTCTCCTGAACCGCTCAATGTAAATGTACAAATTGCTCGTACGACCGGAGAGATCATGTCATGTAAGTAATTCCAGCCAACATTGTCGCTTGTGTTGCTCGTTGTCATGGGTGAGTTGGCTCACTGAGATGGAATGCAGCACTGTACAGCAGAGGTGCCTTATCGCAAGCCGACCTCGTCCGGAAGATGCGGAATCTTCTCCAATCGCTCCATGACACTGGTAGATCCATCCCAGCAAACCTTTCAATAGACTTCAGCAACAAGCAATTCGAAGTCACCAGAGCCGGCGCATCACTGTATCTTAGGCTATTCCAGGCAAGCATTGCCCCCCTCCCCTCTCGTCTTGTCCTCCTCTTGGCCACGTAGCATGCTAACATACGTTTGACTGGAAGGCCATCATTCTTTGCATTAGACCTATCTTGCTGCAAAAGGTGAAAGACAAGGTTCAGAGAACAGAAAAACAGGGGCCAGTATCGTCAGCAATCTCGCAGCTCTGCTTGCTCTGCAACGAATCTGCCTTGAGGATTATTCGAATCCTCATGGCTATGCAGAGGCAAGAGGAAATCGGTAAGCTTCATTGCTCGAATGGCCAATGATGGCGGTGTTATTGACACGAAATCCAGCACCGTTTGCCTTCTTCGACCTAGACGCGGCTTTTGCTGCCTCTTTCGTCCTGATCATGCGCGGTTTTGCACACAAGAACGATAGCCAAAAACCCCCGCCACAAGAGCTATTTCAAGCCATCGACTTCATGGAGTACTTGTCCCAGGCCGGCAACAATGCGGCAGCGCAGCGCCTCAAGGATGTGCGGCAGTTCTCGGCCCACGTGTGGGCCAATGTAGTAGCCTTTGATAGGGACCATGACGTACAGATGGGAGGGGAATCCGGGGAAGCACATGGGGCGCCCCACATGGTGAGCACTCCCGGGGCCGTATTGCCGGAACAGTCGGAGCAGCCATCGACGTCCCAGATGCCCCTGACCACACCGACTCCATCTTCTTCAGTGCCTTCTTGGGAAGGTGAGATGTTTGGGGGACCTGGCGCGGACACTTATGGTTCAGATACGTTATTTGGCTTGAATCTGGACGAGAATCTCGAGCAGGCCTTTGGATTGGAGGCTGCCGAGGGCATCTACAACAGTTTCAATGATCCCACACTACCTCTAACAGGAGTTGATCAGCTCGACTGGGCCGAGTTGGAAAAGATGATGGCACCGGGTGGCTACGGCTCATAGCAACGATAGTTGAGACAGAATCCAAAAAGATGTTGATGTATCAACTTTATCAGCAGCATCCAATTGAAGTGGTTATCTGGCAAAATGACGTGTGAGCCACAAATGTGCAGGAACTTGACAAGATGCATAACTTCCGTTCGGCCGTCGGTGGGAAGAAAGGGCGAGTGGAGCCAATCGGGTTTCATCCGACGCCGGTTCGGCTGCCGAGCCGAGCAGCATCACCAAACACGGGGAAGAAGTAGAACACCATCGGGAGACAGCCGAGCACAGGATCATGCGTTATCAACGTTGGAAAGAATACTTAATAAGGAGTAGGATGGTCACTTCAAGAGCACACAAGCGTCATCTTGGTATGTTCTAGCAGTCTCCAGTGAAACTTGATTTCTACCATCTTCGAATCTGAGAAAGTCCAAAATGTCTCAATCACCATCAATAATAGAAAACGTCGCCATCCTCGGCGCTGGCAATGAAGCATCCCGCCGGATCCTCACCAAGGATGCCGTCAAGTTCCTCGCCTTCCTCCACCGCAGCTTTGAGTCAACTCGCAAACATCTCCTAAAGCTCCGTGAGCAGCGTCAGATCGAAACAGACAATGGGCGCCTGCCGGATTTCCTACCAGAAACCCAGCACATCCGCGACGACGAGAAATGGAAGGGCGCGGCGCCCGCGCCAGGCTTGGTTGACCGCAGGGTTGAGATCACCGGGCCCACAGACAGGAAAATGGTTGTCAACGCGCTCAACTCCGATGTGTGGGCTTATATGGCCGACTTCGAAGGTAAGCCGGATTCGCGGTCAGGATGAGTCGCTCCCGGACTTATACACATCAGATTCCAACGGGCCAACGTGGGACAACATAATTTACGGCCAGGCCAACTTGTACGACGCCATCCGTCGCCAAGTCGACTTCCGACTCGGAGAGAAGGAGTACAAGCTCAGAACCGACCGTGCTCTTCCAACGTTGATCGCCAGAACGCGCGGGTGGCACCTGGACGAGAAGCATTTCACCGTTGACGGTGAGCCCATGTCCGGCGCTCTTTTCGATTTTGGCCTGTACTTTTTCCACAACGCCAAGGAGCTCATCTCCCGCGGGGCCGGCCCCTACTTCTACTTGCCCAAGATGGAGTCCCACCTTGAGGCCAGGTTGTGGAACGACGTTTTCAACATGGCCCAGGACTACGTTGGTATCCCGAGGGGCACGATCCGCGCTACTGTTCTGATCGAGACTATCAGCGCTGTTTTTGAAATGGACGAGGTTTGCGCTTGCACCACCCGCAGTTTGTCACTGGAACGCGTGCTGACATGGTTTGCAGATCATCTACGAACTCAGAGACCACAGCTCCGGCCTTAACTGCGGTAGATGGGACTACATCTTTACCTTCCTCAAGCGCTTCCGCAACCGCCCCGGCTTCATTCTCCCCGACCGCTCCGACGTCACCATGACTGTTCCCTTTATGGACGCCTACGTTAAGCTGCTGATCAACACATGCCACAAGCGTGGTGTGCACGCCATGGGCGGCATGGCAGCCCTCATCCCCAGGAAGGACGATCCGGTGGCCAACGCCACGGCGATGAATAGCGTGCGCGCCGACAAACTCCGCGAAGTGAAGGCCGGGCATGACGGAACGTGGGTCGCCCACCCTGCGCTGGCTTCCATCGCAAGCGAGGTCTTCGACGAGCACATGCCTACCGCGAACCAAATCTTTGTTCGATCGGAGGTGGACGTTAAACGCGATGACCTCCTCAACCCCGTCGTCCCTGGCAAGATCACCGATGATGGCGTGAGGAAGAACCTGCACATTACTCTGGCGTACATGGAGGGTTGGCTACGCGGCGTTGGCTGCAGTGCAATCAACTACTTGATGGTGCGTTGGGGCCCTCAACTTATGGATTTTCAGTCATTTTGAGCTAACACGATTCCAGGAGGATGCCGCCACCGCCGAGGTGTCTCGCACACAACTCTGGCAGTGGGTCCGTCACGGCGTCAGCACTACCGAGGGCACCAAACTCGACAAGACGACGATGCTCAACCTCCTCGACGACGTCACGAAAGAGCTCACCAAATCCGCGCCCGCTAATAACAAGTATGAGTTGGCGGCCAAGTACCTACGGCCGCAAGTGACAGGTGAGGATTATGCCGACTTCGTCACCACGTAAGTGTCCAGTTTTCCATGTTTGCAAGTTGCGTGGTGCTGACTGGGTTTGACACGCAGTCTCCTTTACGATGAAATCACGTCCATCGGCCCGTCTTGGAAGCTTTAGGAGAGGGTTCAGCTATAGAGTTTTAATGATTAATGAATTGACTTTAAGGACTGTTTTTACTCTATAAACGCATTGCTGTGACGTTACCTGCTTCCTGCTCACAACAGTCACTGTTTCAAACAAACAAAAAGAAATGTCCATCTGGAAATAAATTGTCAACAAGCAATCAAAAATCGACTTGGGCCTGATTCGAACAGACGCTCCCGAAGGAACAAGATTTCTAGTCTTGCGCATTAGACCACTCTGCCACCAAGCCTTGTGGATGTATTATTCCTTAGCGGGGATATTGGCCTATACCTTACCCCATCATCATCATCACCAGTGTCTCAGCAATGCACAGCAGAAAGAACTACGGGGATGAATAGAGACCTACCTAGTCAACCACCATGGATAACGAATCAAGTACCAATTGCGTGTATTCAAGTCTGAGTCGAAAAACATAGACACAAACTTCCCGCCGACAACCCCTCCGTGTTATTGTTCGGCCTTGGATCCGTATCCAACGTGGTGTTGAGCAGATAAGCGATAGTTATCCACGAGCCATGAGAGGCCACTCATCGACAGCTTCGGAAACCTTTCGGAGGCTATCACCTAGCGCCTGATGTGGGGAAGACTTCTCGATCAGGGGTCGGATCTCGTCCGACAGGATGCATTGTAGGATGAGCAGTCGCCTCGAAACTTGATTGCCATTTTTGCGAATCTAAATATTCCAATATTCTCTTTTTTGTCTCCCGAAATGCCGACACTGATGTTCTTTCTTTGCTATCCGATTTACCATCACAATGCAAAACAACATTACCACAAACCCCAAGAAGCCTTCGCTTATCAATCTACAGCTGGGTTGGCCTTCTCCCCGACTTTTTGCAGCCAGTGGACTCCTTGATGGCGCCACCCAGGTTCTGAGCTCTGAGGTTGAGACGGCAGCCGCGCTGATCTACGGGCCTCACATTGGACATCCACCATTGCGCAAAAGTGTAGCAGAATGGCTCTCTACTGTCTACGACACCAAGATAGACCATGAGTGGATTTCTATCAACAACGGTGCGTCGGGCAATTTGGCCAACATTCTGCTCAAATTCACCGACCCTCTTTACACTCGCAAGATATTCATGGTGGAACCGACGTACTTCCTTGCTTGTCCAATTTTCGAAGACAACGGTTTCCAAGGCAAGCTTAGGGGTGTGCCCGAAAACGACATGGAGGGAATCGACATCGAGTTTCTCAGCCGCGAATTGTCGAAAGCCGAGACTGAAGCCCAAACACTTGCAAACTCCAAAAAGACCGGCCAAGCTGACCAGCCGACCTTGAAGGTGGGTAAATCGTACCCAAAAATCTACAAGTATGTCATCTACCTCGTTCCGACCTTTTCCAATCCTAGCGGAAAGACCCTCTCGTTGCAACTGCGCAAATATCTTGTGATTCTTGCCCGGAAATACGATGCCCTCATCGTGTCCGACGACGTCTATGACTTCCTGAGTTGGCCGCATGACCCGCATACTCAAGATTGCACCGTGCCTGCCGTTCCACCGAGACTGGTAGACGTAGATCGTAGCATTCCTGGCTACAGCACATGGGGCAACACAGTCAGCAACGGATCGTTTTCCAAGGTGATTGGTCCTGGTGTGAGAGTTGGCTGGGCTGATAGTGCACCAGCTTTCGCCAAAGAACTGGCGGAAGTGTAAGTACTCTTGATAAGACACATGGTGCGTGTAACAGCTCTAGCTAACTCCCCGCCCTAGCGGTTCTTCAAGCTCTGGTGGTGCGCCATCGCACCTTACATCGACTTTCGTTGACAAAATGCTCCGTAGCGGCAATCTCCAAGCACACATCAAAGATATTTTGATTCCCACTTATAAAAAGCGATACTATGCCCTCATGTCTTCTATTAATGAGGTTTTGGCTCCATTAGGAGTCGTCGATGAAACTCGGAATCTCGGAAACACTACAGCAGCGACAGTCGGCGGATTCTTCACTTACCTTCGGCTCCCCGATGACCTACCCACTGCCCGAACTGTAGCCGCTATAGCTCTAGAAAAGAACCTACTTCGTATCGCCTTTGGTCACATGTTCGCCGTCACAGGAGATAATGGTAGTGTTCTCAGAGCAGAGTCTGAAAATGGGTTCGCTCAGTGTATCCGGCTTTGCTGGGCATGGCATGAAGTGGACGAAATAAAGGAGGGTATCAAGAGGTTGGCAGAAACTATCAATGATATCAGGACAAGGACAAAGAACGGGGAAAGGTTTGATGGACAGGTTATGATTGGTATAAGATAGAGACCCATGGGTGTGTAATCTTGGACCCAGCAATATCACAAATCAGTGCTAATGGATTGTTGTGATGAAAAGATACGGCGACAGTCTGTAAGCAGTCAAATGACATGGTGGAAACCAGACACCCTGGTCATCAAATCACAAACTAGTTCGACCAGGCGAGGTGAGACAAACACAATGAAGGCCCACTTCTCGAAATATTTGGTATGCTAGAGATATTCCTCATAGTATTGAAACATTGTAAGTTGCTCCTCTTGCATAGCAAAAATACAGCACTATGAAGATCATTCAATCGAGTGATTTTAGTCAATCAAAAGCATCGGAGACAACAACAGAAGTTAGGAACCCTCTATTTCGCAAAGCAAGAATGATAAATATGATCCACCCCAAAACAGAACCAATGAGCCACCTTGGGGCTTCGATCAATCAGGACATTCTGAAGGCAATGATTGACACGCTTGCTCTAGAATCAACACTCAAACCAACTTTCACACTCACAGTTAATCCCACGCTTCTCAAATGATGGTTGAAGAGTTTCGAACAGGTTCGATAGCTCCAGACAGTTTATCGTCTATCTCCTTCTCTTTCTTCACCCCGGCCTCTTCCATGGCAACTTCGGAGACAGGTTCAGCTGCAGCTCTCTGGGATTCTTGTCCTAGTTGGCGCTTGTGCAAGAAGTCTGCAATGACTATAGAATTCAAGTTAACATATGTAAGGACAAGCACTTAGAAGGGAAAGAGGATAACTTACGCACTAGCACGACCGCGGCGAGGGCAAATGCCAAGATAGAAGGAAATCCTCGCTCGAATGTTGGCGCCATGGTCTGAGGAAAGATGAGAATAGGGAGGAATGAGTCTGACTAGAAGTCAGCCATTGTATCTAGAGACCGGAAGGGGGACAATTCACTCGTTGCATAGAGCAGCCCGTTCATGCTGGAAATGGTTAAGGCGCGTTCTTCAGCGTTACCATTATTGACCTCATTCGCCCAAGTCTGGTTTCATCAGCCGGCGACTAGTACTTTGGAGAGTATATTTGCGACTTACCCAAGTCACGGCCGTGACGTAACCGCAAGATACTAGGAAGAATCCAACCACGCGAGCTGCGTCTGCTGGTGGGTAAGCCGTCAGAATAGAAGAGCCGACGACAGTGGTGCACATCTTAGACAGTCTTATCAGTGAATGTTCTTGGCTACTCATTATTCGTACATACCAAAGGGCCGATGATCCAAAGGGGTCTGTTGCCCGTCATGTCAGACATAAAACCCCATGCAAAATCGGTGACCATGGTGACGAGGTTGGCGCAAGCAGGGATGATGTTACGCTGGGTTACGCTATAACCGTTCTCGCCTGCAGTGGTGTTAGCTTCTCCTTTTTGCATATGCTGCGAAGTGGGCTACCTACGAAGGTAAATCGCAAAGTAGCTGTTGGCCTGGCAAGAGTTTCCGTACTTTTTGTGCCGTATTATTAGTTTCCTGAATATCCCAGCCCAGATTCATAGCATGTGTGGCCTCGAAGTAGCTTACAAAGATGTACATTAGACACAATATCCACCATCGCCAGTTGCCGAACATGCGCTTGGCCAATTTCAAGTCGACTATTCCGGTAATCTCGGCTTTCCCCTATTTGGCAGCCCGTTGCATGGCGATCTCTTTATCCTCCTCGGTAAGATACCAGGCAGTCGTGTTGTGAGGGTAGTCGGGTAGAAGCCACCACACGGAGAGAGCTACAGGGAGTGACATGCACCCGCATACTGTCGCCACCGTCAGCCAAGAGACACTGACAGGCAGTAATATAATTCACACTCACTGATGTACATCCACCTCCACCCAGCCATTCCAAGGTGTCCATTTAACGACTTGTGAATACCAGCTTGAAGGAAGCCAGAAGTAGCTTGACCGAAAAAGCCAGTAATGTGCCAAATAGCCACCCGCTTGGCAAGTTCAGGTTTTGTGTACCACGAACCCAATAGAAATATGATGATGGGCGAGAATCCTGACTCGAAGAGACCAATCATGAAGCGAAAGGCGTACATATGAGTGCTACTCTGGGCAGCAGCTTGAGCGAACCTGGTGAAGACTCTTTTGTCAGAAAACAAAGCATTGCAAACTTCCAATTCATAGGGTTGTTGTACATAGTGAATGAAACTGGGTAATACGTACGTGAAGGCAGTCCAGCCCAGCTCACAGAAAATAATGCAGTAACGCGGGCGGATCTTAAGAGCGATCAGGTTGGATGGGATCTGCATGATGGCAAAGGCAATTGTATAGCACACTTGAATGCTGTCAGTATCGTGTTCAACCCTGGTTACTTTTGAGAAAATACTTACTGAGCATGTAAGTGTACTCGTTGCCTTGGATATTGAGGTCTTCCTTCATCCCGCTAACGTCTAAGCCTTGCATGTCAGACTTGATCACTCCATGGAGACTTGGCAACTTACAAGCATTTGTGATGTTGCTCTGGTCAATGTATTTCATCCACTACAATAGTCAGAAATCGCATCGAATCATCATGAAGATACCTGAAACTCACCCATCCGAGTGTTGCACAAATGAGAATGCCAAAATCTAGCTTTCGAACCAAGGAACGCTCCTGCTTTTTGTCAGTTCCGAAGTTATGAGGCTATTTGGAATCTTTCATACCTGAGGAGACTTCAAGTGCTGATCAGCGTCCCAAAGGTGATACACAATCCTCTTTGTCCAAGAGATATTTTGAGGCGCATCCTCGTAGGTACCAAAACCAACGTCCGAAGTAGTGACTCTAGAGGCAGGGGTCGCCGAATTGACCCCGTTAGTCTTTTTCTCGTCGCTCATGATTGCAACTGATAGCAGATTTGTCTCAACAGGAACAGTTTACATCCGCTGGTCAAATGCCAGCCACCGAGACACCCCGTGACTTTTACAGGGCAACGTGCCTTCGGCGGCTCGGCCTGCCTTAATACCAGCAATTCCATCACACCAGGGTATGATAAGTAGCTAGCGGTTCTTCGGTATCGTATCAGGCTGTTCTCTCCTGGTATGCTATTGGTACTGTACTCCGTAGACTATCAGCATATCACATCGGCATCCTACCTCCCTGGTCCCGAAGATAGGCAAACAGCGATAAGTCGTCGGACCCCGCCCGATCTTCCCCCGCAATTAGCATACACCTCCCCGACTAGGTCTGGATAAGACCGGAGGCCGAGCTTGGCACAAGATGTTGGATTATCATCGTAAACTCATTTGCCACTCGCTACATATTCAAATCCCGAACCGCATTAAGCAAGCTTCGAATTCTCTCAAACGTTTCCGTCAAAACCCACAGCACTGATCCTTTAGTGCTACGACATATCCAGTTATAACGGCTCTTCTATTTGACTTCAAACTAGCGTACTGTTGAACTCATCCAAACGTACCTTGCAAAGCAAACATCGCTATGTCGTCAATCCCAACCGACCAGCTTGCCCTCGCGCGGGAAGTCTGTCGCCCAAATCTTGTAAAAAGTCTCATGCTATCCAACAAACTTGCACACTCCTTCGGGCTCCGCGTTGCCTTTTCTACCGAGATGCCGCTTGTCGCTAAGCGCGCAGGCTATTCGGCTGTGCTGATGAACCTTGAACACATGGTCATGAGCATGGAGACCATGAAAGATATTGCTGTTTCATGCTTGAATGTCGGGTAAGTCACATAAGAACTCCTTTTCAACAACAAAGATGAAATCCCCTGTCAGCCTTCTCAGGATTCGACACGAATCAGCTTACAGCTCGACATAGAATCACGCCGACAGTAGTTGTGCCAACGTGTGCTCCCGACTGGATCTCTCGCTGTCTTGACTCTGGTGCGCAAGCTGTCATTGTGCCTCACGTAAACAATGTCGAACAGGCAAGGATGTGTGTCAATGCTTCTAAGTTTCCACCGCTGGTCAGTTATCATAGACTCCATTCCTGGTTTAGCATCCTTGCAGAGGACCAACATTACCAATCCAAGAAACATAGACTTACAAGCTGAAAACTAGGGTCACCGATCAGTGGCGATGGTAACCGCAATGACTCAGTATACAACGGAACTGTCTTACGCGACCATCGCCGAGGTCGTTAACAACGAAGTACTCATCATGCCCATGATTGAAACGAAAGAAGGAGTTGAGAACGTGGAGTGAGTTGAACCAAGAACCAAAGATGACATTCGCTCGGAGGTTAACAGCTCGGTAGAGCAATTGCAGCTGTGCCTGGTATCGATGCCTTGTTTATTGGCTGCGCAGATCTTTGCATGGAGTACGAAGTCATTTCCAGATACCGCTAAATATTGCAGCTGCTAATGATCTCGCAGGCTCGGAATCCCTGGCTAGTACGATTCGGAGCTTTTCCATTCGACTGTTGAGAAGATTGCTGCTGCTGCCGAAAAAGCAAGCACAGATGGGCGAAAAGTCTTTGTTGGGCTAGGCGGGCTTGAACCGCGGCCAGATTTGTTGGAGGAGTTGGCTAGACGACATGCTCCAATTAGGTAAGTCTTGTCTTTGATATTTTCAACTTTAATTGAGGCACAATTCTCATGCCAATCTCAGGTTTGCGATGGCTGGGCGTGATCTGGCAATGTTACTAGCCGCCATGTCAAAACAAGCAGCCGCAATGAACGAAATATCCACCAAGCTTCAATAGTCGTTTTAGACAAAATTCCACCTAATTTCAACTCTTGACTTTTGATTTTCCAAAAAAGATCAAATTTGCGCTCTTCTGAGCTGCAGTGCGAAATGTGTCGGTAAGCAATCAGTTAAAGCATATGAATTCGCCGAAGTCTACCAAGCTCTTTCTGTAGACACAGAAATAATCACGCTGTGAGCATTCGGAAACCGAAATTGAAATGCTGTATCTTGCTATGACGTGACAAGGCCCACAAGGTGTACAGCTGTGCGACTAACAATCCGTGATAAGTGCAACTGTCTGGTAGAATTCCAAAGTTCTATACAGTAAGTGGTCTGGGCCCATCAGCCCAATCGTTGAAATCTTACAGACACGATCAGAAACAAGAATGCATTAGCTCCACTTGAACGATTACTTCAGGTTGCCCCGAGCTCAGTTGTATCGTCGGTAAGTGAAAGGCGATAGCCATGACTTCGACCGATATCAAGTGGACAACTTCGCATATTTGCAGTATCTAACCCTTGGAGAGGAACGTTCATCTCATATGTACTTTGGTCAGCTATTTCACGTCCTAGTTTATCGCCGACCAACCCCACTAGACATTGAAAACCGTGGGGGGTTCCACCGCTATCTCATAGATACTAGCCGGCTCTGTTTATCAGTCACACTACGTCCTAGGCACTTCAGCTCTGTACCGCAATTGTTTCCCCTCACTTTGTTCTTCGTCACTTAGTGTATTGTCGTGAAGTCAACACCTGAGTCTCGTGTTGGATTCTCAGAAATTGTTTCTGAAACACCATGTGCCCAAAGACAGCAGAAATGTTCAAGAAATACCCGTTGTGGCCACGATGACACCAGGGCCCGCCATAGATTTGCCTTGCGACCCTATAGACACATCATCCATGACGGAGGACCGCGAGCCGCCAGTTAAGCGGGTAAAAACACAGGCATGCTTGCGTTGCCGGCGTCGAAAGGTAAAGCCGCTTAAGCTATGTTCACGCTATCCGCAGGTCGTGCTATTGAACTTTCTTTTACGCGTGCTCCCCGATTTTACCATGTCAGTCAACTAGAATCAACATCAAGAGCCAGGCTATTAATGATTATTGTACAGCAAAAGTGTGATGACCAAAGAGCATGTGGTAGTTGTGTTCGGTCACAAGAGGAATGTAATGACCCATTGCTGTTGTACCACCCCTCTCGTTCTCTAGGTCCCGTTTCTTCACAGGTGTAAGGTTGCCTGCCCAAAGAAGCAGTTCGCCAGACGCTGCGTTGACGATCATTCTGACATAAATCACTCATCAATCTGCTCTTTGTAATTACTACTGACAAAACAGTGCGGCTATAGACAGACTGGTACACCCGGAAACTTGATGCACACGCCATTGGCCGGCCCTGATAGTGTTGCGTCCCTGGCAGATCGCATATCACGGATCGAAGAGACCAACGCTTGACTAGAGGCTGTCATTGACCGAAACGGGATTGGCTGCAGTCATACTTCGGACCCGTCTCGAGCTGTGGCGACGCCTCATACCCTCCACTCCGAGGACAGCCGTCAATGCGGGATTTCGTTGGCATCGGGGCCAGGAACCTCACTGTCCAGAAGTTCTCCCGCCATAGGCTCATTGGCCGCGTTCGCTGGCTCAGAAGAGGACAATTCATCACCTCCGGATTTTCAGAATAGTAACAACAAAAGAAGAAGAGGCAGAATCGACGTCGACAATGCGGGAGGGTCCCTCGATGCACTAGCAGAAAACGATCTATTCAATACCTACCACGAAAAGTCCACTGCCGGTATCATTTTCTTCGTCTAGATGAGTTCCGTAGGCTTGCCGGCCACCGAAAAGAAACTTGGATGTTGTACTTTACAAACATGATTTGATAGGTCTTCTCCTTGATAAACCGTCTTCTCAACACGAACCCCGGCTCTACTCCCACCAAGCGTTCTATCGCCTCGCTGTAACTCGGTACCTCTCTCATGTCTTCGCCCAGCCCGACCGTCTACTACACATACAAGCCTATCTCCTCCTCGCGATGCACGCCGTATACTCCCCATCCACAGAGCGCATAATTTCCATCTCCTCGGCTACGATGCGCTATTGCATCATGGCGCAGCTCCACCTCGCCGACGCAGAACCATCCCCTCCACCAAATGTGGCCTCGAAAGTTCGCGTGCAGATGCGCCGCCGCGTCTTCTGGTCCGCGTACGCCCTAGACCGGGCTGTCGGCACAGTGTTCGACCCACCGTTTTCCGTCCCAGACTAATAGATTACGGTGAAAATGTACGCAAACGCCGACAACATGGATCTCGAAGCCGCCTGTGCACGCTCGTTTTCTCCGGACCCCTATCCCGACATCCCGCGGCTAACAAGTGTCTCCGCGGCGATTCATGCTGTCTATTGCAGACGGATCCAATCGGAGATTCTTAACACCACGCTCCATCGTGACTTCTCAACGCAGTTCGACGGCATGTCCCGTTGGCGTCTGCGAGTGCTCGAAAAGCTTCAGAGATGGAGGGCGTAGTGCCATCACTACGCAGACAGTAGATCGAGAAGCTTTACAAGCAGAGGAACTGCAAAAAAGACATACAACACCGGGCATTCGCCGGTCGTCACCGACCCGACTACTACTCCAGCCCTCATCGGCTTATCTATGGGAGAGCGGACGGGATCCCGAGTTTTCCAATGGGTATGGTCGTATGTACCTGCACAAGGTATTGGAGCCGTATATAAAGGAACCCCTCTGGTGATGTAATGCCTAGTTAGGGGACCTGATCGCTTGAGTTAGGAGGAGAGATGGATGTATCGCTTGGAAACAGGCGACGTCTGGCCATGTAGACACGTTATATAAGCCCATCAGAGTGTCAAATGAACAGCCCGAATCGTGCCGACCGAGGTGCGTCGCCCGCCAGCAGCGTCACGGTCCAAGCGAGTGCGCGCGAGTGGTTGCACATGATTTACAATTACAGCCTTGCGATGCTATACCAACCCACGAAGGTAACCGTGACGGGCCCTGCGGGCGATTGGACGGTGAAAGCATGCGTTCGGGCCTGTTTGATATTTCGCAAGTTCCAAAGAGAGACATCCATCACCGAGCTATGGTTGGGCCTTAATTATCGCACAGTTCAAGTGCGGCGTTGCATTGCTGTACTGCTTCTTCGCCACGCCACCACATTTGAGGAGTGCCGCATATCGACTGCCAGAAGTATCCGAGGCCGTCAGGGCATGTAGCATTATTCTCTCGACCCTTGCCGAGCGATGGTCTCAGAGCAGGTGTCTGCGAGACGCCTTCGACATCCTGGCTCGCGAGATCCCGCTCTTTGAGCAAGCTACATTAGAAGAGGAGGTCGGCCCGCGAAAGATGGGGAAAGAGTCGGCCGATGCTCTAAATGCACTCCTCGGCCAGCTCGAAGTCATGGTAGTGCATCGCAACACGCTACGTATGATCGCTGAGATGGCACAGGGGGTCTTTCCACGCCCGACACCAAACGGGGCAAAGTCGCAAACACAAGCAGACGCTGTAGCAGATGATGCTACGGCTCAGCTGGTGGAGGAAAGTTCACCCTCTTGGCTAACAAACATGGCTGGTGATATGTTCCAGCCCATTGCGCCTCGCTTCTTCCAGCCGAACATTTCGGGTCTCGGTTCTGAGGGCTTTGATTATGCCGCCCTCGGTTTTCCCGGCGATTTTGGTGTTTCTGAGTGAGTAGAGAGGATCGTATCATTATTAGTCTCCTCTGTACCTATAGGAATACTTGTAGGACGACAGAATCCTCCAGCCAGTCTTTTATAAGAAGTACGGGCAAATCATCCTGTCACCAACCAAGTGGGATAGTTGAATAAGACATGCTTTATGCACCAACGAAAAATACCAATGAGCGAATGGCCGGAATCCCAGCGCAACATAACACAGCCACCCACGCTTCTATGCAACGCTCTCGCAATCTCCAACCGCACCAACTTTCTCCAACCCAATGCCGCGTGATCCAGCAGCAACGACGGAAGTCACGCAAGCCGTTTACGCGGGAGTGCACTGCGCGTAGTAAGGGTTTACCGTGGAGCATCGAGCCCCGGGGACGCAATCGGTCGGACTCTCAGCCGGCCAGTTCATCCCGCCGCACTGGCCGTAGAGAGGCTGCACTCCCGACGGGACCGGGGCAGGGGTGCACTGCGAGTACCACGGGTTGACCGAGGAGCAGGTGCCGTACGCCGGGCACTTGGTAGGGCCCGCGTATTGTAAGCCGCCGCACTGGCCGTACATGTTCTGCGTTGGCTCACCAGCAGGAGGTGCCGTGGTTGTCAGGGTCCGGAGGGTTGTGGGTTTCTGGGTTCGGGTGGGTGCTGCCATGCTGCTGGGCGGGATTTCGTTGCTTGTGTTGGTGGTGCGCGTGGCGGTGATGGTCCTGGTCAGCCGGATGGTCGTGCTGAACACGGATTCTGTAGCGGACGGGCTCTTTGCGTCAGAAGACGGGCTGTTGGCAGACGTGACGACGCTTGAGGGAGCGGCACGGGTGCGGGACGAAGAGACGGCACGGGTCGTTCCATAGGGGGTGGCACTTCCAGAGGCGGTAATCCGAATCCGAGACTGCGTGAGCATGGAGGTACCACCAGGTATGATGGCGTCCCCCGGAACCACATAGTCATTAAGGTTATCGCGGTAGATGTTGTACAGAATACCAGGATCGTTGGCTCCGTAGAGAGCAGTGCCGGGAGTGACCGGGGGGTTATCCGTTCCCGTGCCTGTGATCTCCAGGTTGATGCACTGCGGGTAGCTCTGCGCACCGTTCTGCTGGTTGGCGCTGTGGAGGGCGATGATTTCATGACGAAGAACATAGTGGCCGGGAGCGACGTTGGACGGGATCCGGACGAGCCAGGCGTTGCCGTTGTTGATGAGGTCGGTCGCCGCCCAGCGGTTGGTACGCTGGGGCGGATCAATGAGGCCGGCGCCGTCGATCTTGAAGAACCGCAAGTCTGTCTTGTCGATAAGGTTGCATGGGCCGTTGCAGTTGGCGAGCCAGTCAATGACGGGCCCCTTGTGACTGTCCGGCCACTCGGTCCACTGGAGCTGGACGGTGTCGCCGGCTGCGACCGTGATGCGACCGTTCCCGGAGACGGCCTGTCGGTGGCAGATGATATCCGGCGCGTTGTAGGCGTTTGGGGCGACGAAGCCGTTGTCGCGCTGTTCAATTGTCCATCCGGCCACAAGAGGCGGGTTACTGGTATACGGGTCTTGCACGGGGATGTAGTTGCGGTAAGAAACGCCGTTGATGACGATGTTAGTGACGTGACCGTGGGCAGCAACCGTTGCAGCGGAGGCCAGGATGGCCACGAAGCCCGAAGCGTTGCCACGGTGGCCCATTATTGTGGAAAAGAGTGTGGAAGGACGTTGAACAAACGTCTGAATCAACAAGTGATCAAGGAAAGAAGAAAATGAGTGAATGATGGCGGAACCGTAGGGAGCGACACTGGTTCAAACGACAGGGTGATAATAGCAAAAGCGTTGACCCTTGAACTTATAACCGCCGTGTATCTTTTCATGTGTGGTCAGCATCCGTAAAGCTGTTCCAGTGTTAGGGATAGCATGGGCACCACATTCCAACCATTTGTGTCTTCCCCTCCTGGTCTTATATCTGCGAGGGGGGGAGACGAGACTTGGCCGTTGCCTCCCTAGCGGAGGAGACCGGCTCATGAACAGAATCCAGGGGACTCTCCCGACGGTTGAGGAAAGTTTTCCTTCCCGAATTGTGTCTTGGTGAATGGGGACCGTAGTCTGGGCAGTGGTTGCTATATCACCGCAAACAGGTTAGCGCAAAATCCGCTTTTCAGCCTCACGGCGAAAATATGGCGATGGAATGTTTTGGCGATGAGAAAAGTTCTAGTCCCGTTCGCAAACGGACCTTTGTGGCTCTCAACCGTGGAACAGCGCCGGGGGTGGAGGTTGCTTCTCAGGAGCCACCTTGAGTGTTGTTCGAAACCGGTTTCGCGGGTGACTTGGAACCATACAGTTGAAGCATCCCCATTGCTGACACCGAGCAAACACTTGGAAAGATCGTTCCGAGGTGACTATGTTTTCGGAACAGGTGTAGTTGAGAACTGACAACTGTTGAACGCAGGCGTTGCGCCCCGAGGTCTCGGAGCCTTCTTGGCGATATCCCCTCGTATGTCAGTGGGCGGATTTGAGACACCATAAGAGCAGCTAGACGTCCCGCCAGACTGTGTACTCGCCGACTAGTGCACAACTCCAATGTTTTAGTCCGGTGTCATGTTGCATAGCGTCAGGGCATGTAAGCGGGTGTCTTGGGCGTCAAGCTGAGCAGTAGTGCCCAGGCTGTAAACATCGACTCATCTGTGATTGGAGAGGCAACTTAGCAGGGCTGTGCGAAGACAAGTAAATGTTTTGCTTAAAGCAAGGGAGATGTGAACAACACCACCATGCAATGTGAGAGCATAGGCACAATGAACCGCATCGCATCGAATATATACTTGTTCGTAGCTATCAGATTGCAATGTCAGGTAGCAACTAACTGGTAATACTGGTGGTGATGGCTGAGCACACAATCCCAGCAGTGGGTCTGCGACAAGCTTATGCTACATGATGAAGAGGAACTCGGGACAATGTAAAAGACCAGATGGAGATAGCATAATGGGTTTCGAAAACACGGCGACATTTCAAACTAGATCGAGATGCTATAGCTGCGAATAGGCACAGCAGTAGGGAATGCAAACCATCACCCACGTTGCTATCCGAGGAAAACTACGTGCCGAGGGCCTAGACTGCGTGGAAAAGTCGCCGATGCCACTAATCTCGAGTTCGACGCGCCCAAGGCTGTGTTAGTCCCATGGCCCTGCTGGCCTGGGCCGGTCAACTTGGCATGAGTACGGTAATGGTGTCTCGGAGGGATTTTGCATTATACAAACAGAACGGGCCCGTTACCGAGACTGCAGACCCAGCTATATAGTTGACAAAGGCGGGTTAACCCGGCCCCCGAGGCCGCCAGCTCAGTGTGCAGAGGGGCAAAAAACAGAAGTCAAAACGCATTCATCTGTGGAATGGTCCAGCCATCCTCGGCCGACTCCGAAAGCTACCGAGATTGATGCCTGTGCTCGAAGAACAGCCCGCCAACCGCGACCTCGGACCAAAAAAGACATGAGCCACCAAAAAGCAAGGACGGCAGAAATGCAACTCCGGCAACTGGACGGCGTACGGAAACCTTGATCCACGTTTTTTCTTCCGCCTACATGGCGCGAACTGGCCGAAAACACCACCGTCTGCCTGAAGCGCATCCTCGCTTGGCGGTACTTCTTGCTTGAAAAGGCGGGAGAGGGGCGGAAGCGAAGCCGGCAGGGCCGCGGAGCAGACGGATAGACGCTTCGAAGCGAGACGGTGGAAGGGATACGGGCAAGGGTTTCTCTGCCGGCCGGATTTGACCCCATGCTGACGCATGCCGTGGTGAGTCAGGGAGAAGGAGTTGAGTGTGCGTAGGCGATGCCCCGTCCTCGACAAGGACCAGGGCGTTGAGACAGCTGCGAGTTTGACGTGTGCGTACTCGTACTGCGTCGCCCTTGGAATAGACGGCGAAGGCGGGGAAAAGAGGTGAGAATGTCTCGTCCTGGTGGATAGGTAGGTTGGTGATAAGTAAGGGGAGCCAGAATAGGCGTCCTCGAGGGAGCAGCGGCCTTGTCCAACCCCCCTTTGGTCCCGACGCGAGACATTTGTCTCAGCCATCGACGATAGCAACGTGAATAAGCATAATGGGCATGAGGAAGGCCATGCAGGCGTGCCGGAAGGCGGATCGGGCGAGGCCCAGGGAGACGTGCTTGAGGATGATGCAGATGAGGAGGGCGGCGTTGAAGGCCGAACTAAGACGGAAGATGGACGTGCCTGCCATGGTTTCTTTGTTGCTGCTTTTTGCTGCTCTTGGCTGGGTGTAGGCTTCGTGAGAAGAGGATGTAAAGGTGACAAGCGGTGAGGGATGTTTAAGTGAAAACAAGGTGGTGTAGAGAGTCGTCTCGTCCGGCCATCCATCCATTTATGATAGGGACTCGGAAGGAAACCACTTTGGGCTCAAAGTGTGATGGCTGCGTTGTCAATCCGAGGATTGGACTCATTTCCGGCCCCCAACAACGCCTCACGGTCCGCGCCGCACTCGCCGCTTCCTCCTCTTCCTGCTCGTGATTATCCGCCACCTCTTCTCCCTCCTCCCCCCCCCTTCAGGAGTCGTGGACGACTGTAGGCCTCAATCGGGCAATTCTTAGGATGCGAAGTGCGGTGACAGGTCCCCTGACTGCTGCTTGCCCCACTGCCTACCCCCCCTGCGATTGTCGGATAAGGATGAGAAAACTAGATACTTACAGGCTGCAAACTGCAGGGTTGCGGGGTTGCTTAGTACGGAATACACACGTTTACCAGCCTTGGTGTGCGGCGCATGAGCAGTACTCCAGCTTCCATCGGCCGGGGGGGGGGGGGGGCAAACATTCGTTCAGCCTGTTCAGGGGGAAGAGAGAGAACATTGACCACGGGTTCCCGAAGCGCCTCAACGTCGCAGATGAACCTTGCCTCGGACAACTGTGGGCTGCCGCGGTGTGACTGACAGCTGCTGCGGCAGGAATGCAGGCGCCCCGTCGCACCGGGCTCTTCTGGAGCTCTTTGGGCTGCCTGGGTTCTCTTGGCTCTCCTGCTTCTCAGGGTCGGGATCCCGAACCAAGTTTCCGAGTTGTACGAAAGGAGAGATGAGGGGGCGGGTGTGTGGCTGGCGAAGAATCCCCTCGCGCCCACGGCCGTAGCATGTTAGTTATATGACGACGAGGTGTGACACGACCTTTGCAGCGTGCACGGAAACCCATCCGTGAGATGAGTTTCACGACGGACATAACTAATTTTAACGCAAATCTTTCTATTAAGGGTATGTTGCTCAGCGTCCCAGCAACCCTCTAGTTTGGAATAAAGGGCGTCGAGTTAGGCAAAAGAGCTGCAGTACGGACTCTGTCCGTACTGCGTGTTTTGATGTGGATTTTGTTTTTTTGTGGATTTTTCCTGGTGGGGGGGTTGTTTGGTTGGTTTGACTGTCTTTTGTACAGTCGGAATTTGATGGATATCATACCGTATCTCGTCATGGTCGTAGAGGAGAGAGTGGTCCGGAACTTTGTAGAAAAATCATCCCCCAAAACGCCGGCAAATCCCGCATCCCAAGGTACACACTTCAAGTACAACAGAAGAATTACAGTGTTGGCTTTCTTCTCCGCCTTTTCCTCTCACTCACTCGCCTTGGCCCTTGCCCTCGCATGTGGCTGCAGGCCGAGTCGCATTCGGCCACCGGGTGGTGTACGCGCCGCGCTTGTTCGCTTGAAAATCCCCCTTCTAGAACTCGCCCTCGGCGCTGTTGCCGATAACCCCCGCAGTCCAGAGCCCGACGAGACCCCACCAGCTGACTTTCCAGCCGCGCCATAGGCCCTCCAGTCCCTGGCCCTTGCGGTACACCGTTTCTGCCACCTTGGCCTTGGTCTTGGCCTTCTTCACCGGTGACGGTTTGGTGGCTGGAACGGCGCGGGACCCTTCCTCGTTCATGATGTAGAACATGGTTCCCACGACACCGTGGTAGCGGCCCGGCGGCACATTGGTCTCGAGCTTCTGGTCTCTGCCCGAGAGCGCGCGGACATGCGAGGGCGTGGAGAGGACGGCCACCTGGCCGCGTCTGAGGACCGTCTCGAGCGGGAGCTTGACAAAGAGCGCCACCGAGGAAGCACAGAATTTGGCAACCGAGAAGGTGGTCGGCGACACCCGGCTGTCGATGAGGAATCGTGTCCGGAGAACCAGCGGTGTCGACAGTGTGAGGATGGGGTGGATGAGAGAGTGAAGAATGGTGGGAATAACGAGCAGCGAGGGGCAGACGTAGGAGGGGAGGATCCGGAGGGTCGACAAGGTTCTCCGTGGCTGTTTCGAAGTGGGAGTGACGATCAGTCTATCGTCGAGGGTCAGCACCGTCCGCGAACAAGGGTAAGCGAACAAGTCAGCAGGTGACATTACCTTGTGCGAACCAGATCCAGGGGCGCGAGAATCAGGCCCGTCGCAACGGCCGCGGCTGCGGCTGCGCACAGAGAGGCCCAGGGGTAGGGCGAAGCAATGTCAATCAGGCGATCAATGTCCTCCTTGACGCCCAGGTCGGGCACATTGAACAGTGCGCTCAGAGCACTTCTGGACCAGTTTTCCAACAGGGACGAGAGGACCGAGTAGAGAAACGTCGCGTTCGAGCCTTTCCACACGCCCCAGGCGCCCTCCTTCTGCCAGAGCTGGCCAATGACTTCCATCAACGAGTCGGAGCGGCGGATGGTGAGCTGGTAAGGCGGCACGGGCTGCTTCGGCGCCGGGGTGTGTGGAGGTGAGGGCGACGACTGGCGGTGTCGACGGTCCCTGGGGAAGGACGGGGTCGGGGTGGTCGGAGCGTTGGAGGTGAAGTAGGCGGGCTCGTCGAGATCAGAGTCAGAATCGGAGACGGCGCTCCCGTACTGCGACTGCAATCGCTCCGAGACGGGTGTGGCCAGGGGCGTCGCTGCGGCGGATGCTGCAGGTGCCCCCATCGTCACGTCATCGTGGCTCCGGACCTGCAAGACCGTCTTCGCAACCTCGAACGGTTGGGCGGTCAGTACCGAGGCGTACTTCCACAGCAGCTCGTCGATGAGATCCTTGACGGTCTGGACGACGGAAGGGGACGGCTCGCTGATGTAATCCTTGTAGTCGATGTCGGAAAAGATGTCGCGTGCCTTTGACGCGTACCGCTCGCTCGTCGCATTGCCTGCATTGCGGGCAAAGGGGTTGGGCGCGGACGAGGCAGAGGTCGGGTCGGGCGGCTCTCCTATGGTCGGCGGCTTGTAGTACGGTCTCAAGGGGTTCACCCCTTCTCGATGGGAGGTCATGGTGATCGGTTCGGAGGCTGTTGAGGCTCAACTGCGGTGATGCATGATTTCGAAAGCTTTCCACTTTTGCTCCCAAATTTGCATGATGAAATGGAATGGAAACCACCTCGGAGATAAGATGAGTGGGGCCCGCCGGTTCCTTCCCGGGACAATACCTGCCTAATACTGTCTTGTCTGCCTGTGCCGGATCCGTCTAAAGGTACGTACCCGATGCAGGCACGTCCCACCTGACAACTCAACGCGCCTTCCAGCTGAAAGCACACCATATGTGGGGTACTCTGACCAATGGGAGTTGTCCTGTCTGCTGTGCTCTCTCTTCCCCCCGTAGCGGTAGCGGGCAAACAAATAGAGGGGGACTCGGATTCGGAACATCACCTTTCGCCGGCCGATAAGCCCGACAGCTGCGGGTCTCGACGGAGCTCCCGCGGCCGTGACAGCCTATGGAAATTTCCGTGAATCCAATGCATCTCCACAGGCCCTTGCACATTTCTCGAAGCTTTCCGACAACTTTTTGTCACTGCTTGCGAGCGCCACCCCGTGGAGAGACAGACAGACAGACAGACAGACACCAGCAAGCAAGCAAGCAGCACCATTAGTTGCAGCGGTTCAAACTTGGCTCGTTTGCGCATGGCGCTGATCCGCTCGAATTGCCATTGAACTCTTCTCTCCCTTCCCCTTCCGCTGCATCCAAACCCTTCCCTCATTGCGCTTTTTACTCGTCGGCCCTTGCCCCGAACGGACTCATACCGAGCGACGATGTCCTCCGCAAGACTCGGCGCAACTCTCTGCAGGCTGGCCACCGGCGCCTGCCGACAGGCCCGCCCTCTGCAACGACAGAGCCGAAACATCCACAACGCGACGGCACCCAAGAGGCCTGCCCAGCTCGTCCCCGGGCGCATCCAATGGTCCTCGGCCCGCAGCTTCTCCGTCTCGGCCGCCAAGCCGCACAACCATCTCACCCCTCCCAAGCCCGGTGAAGAGTAAGGTCATGGATCACGTTTGTAGCGGAGCCTTCGACTGACTGTTGTCGTAGGCTGTGGGTGACGTTTGTCGACAAGGATGGCGACGAGCACAAGATTGCCGTCTGCGAAGGGGACAACCTGCTGGATATCGCCCAAGACAATGACTTGGAGATGGAGGGTACGTGGAAGTAGTCGTCACTCTCTCGGGGAGGGGGAGAGGTGGCTAGCACTGATCGGCATCTGGCTAACACGAGAGATTAGGTGCCTGCGGAGGCTCTTGCGCGTGCTCGACCTGCCACGTCATCATCGCCGACGGGGAATACTACGACAAGATGCCCGAGCCCGAAGACGACGAGAACGACATGCTCGACCTCGCCTTTGGCCTGACCGAGACGAGTCGACTCGGCTGCCAGGTCACCATGACCAAGGAACTGGACGGCCTCAAAGTCAAGCTGCCCTCGATGACGCGGAACCTCCAGGCCAGCGACTTCAAATAAGACACAAGGGATCCCTCCGAGCATTCCGGCGGGCGTGGGATGCGGCATACCTCGCCCGCAGCTGGTTTAATCATCTGTACTATACTATCACATATTCCATGACATCAAAAAAGAGGAAGAGGAAAAGGAGGAGTTGAGCGGTTCTCGAGAGAAGGTTGTGTTCTTCAAGCAAGCGCGGCATCACGGTTGGGGGGGGGACATGCGTCGGCTCGGCTCGGCTTATGCTAGATATTTGGCGGGTATCAAGGGACGATGGGAGGGAAATAAGATCACTCCTCTAAGCTCATAATAATCCTGTACAGCGTCGGTGTGTCAACGAGAAGGGGAAACCGTCAGCCATACCCGGCCGGCACTGGCATCCATCCATCCATTCTTTTTCTTCTTCTTCTTTTTCTTCTTCGTCTGCTCTCAAGCCTCCTCCAACCCGCCCTTCTTCAGCCCCCCGCCGCCGGACGCAATCAGGTCCAGGAACCCCTTCTTGCTCATCTCGTTGATCTTCTCCTCCCTCCTCACCACGCCCACCACGCCGTCCCTGCGGGCCTGCCTCTCCGCCTCGGCGGCCTTGACCTGCGCCGCGCGCACGGCGTTGAAGAGCTTGACAACACCCCTCTGCGCGACCTTGCGCAGCCGCCTCTCCGTCTCAATCATGTCCCCCGTCGACGTGCCCTCCGCCTCGGGCGCCACCAGCACGTTGCGCACACGGCCCCGCTCCATCGCCTCCTTCTTCTGCTGCCGCAGCTGCTTGCGCGCCTTGGA
The DNA here is from genome assembly GCA_030867225.1 of Colletotrichum caudatum. Lineage (NCBI taxonomy): Eukaryota > Fungi > Ascomycota > Sordariomycetes > Glomerellales > Glomerellaceae > Colletotrichum > Colletotrichum caudatum. Next base: position 27,920 of record MU846119.1, read on the forward strand.
CTCGAGCGCCAGGTCGACGGCCGCCCGCGCCGACTCGTGCGCCTCGGCGCTGCGGGCGAGCACGGGGTCCGCCCGCTTCGCCGTCGTGAGCTTGGTCGCGAGGATCTTGGACATGGACGTCGCGAAGGCCGACGGGTCGTTGCGTTTGGATTTGGTCCTTTGCCGAGCGCCCTCGCCGCCGCCGTCATCGCCGCTCTCGTTTTCCGAGTCCGAGTCCGAGTCGGTGCCGGCGGGCGCGTCTCTGCTCTTCTTCTTCTTCGCCGCCGCGGGGGCTGGTTTTGTCTTCTTCTTGGGCTCCGGGCGCTCGTCGGCGGAGCTCACTGAACGGTCGTCGTCGTCCGAGACGGCGCCGTCGTCGACGTTGGCGTTGAGGATGTCATCGTCGTCCGAATTGAGGAGGTTCACCGCGTCGAAACTTTGCTCTTCGTCCTCCGAGGCGGGCTCCGCCTGCTTCTTGTCTTGCCGCTTTTGTTTCTTGGACGGGGGTGCGAGCCGGCCGTCATTTTTTCTCTTCTGGGTTGCTGCGCCGGCCATGGTTGTGAGTTGTCTGGCAGGACAATTGGTGCTTTGATTGGAGGACGTCGTGTTTGGGGGGGGATGGTTGGTGTTGACTGTACCTGGGGAAAAAGTTCCTTGCAAAGGTCAAATTTTTGGGTTCGGCGAGTGGGGCCAGCTATCTTATCGTCGGTGTATTCACCGAGATAAGGTCACCCTCACCGAGTGGGTCCCCCACTTTACCCGCTGAGGGACACTTGTAAAGTATCTGTATAACTGCCAATAATTGTTCAGCCGCACTGTGTTGCCTCTTTCCTTAAGTGGTAGAGTTACTGCGGGTTATTCGGGGTTAGGAAGGTTAGCCAGAATCTACAGTAGCAGGTGGCCAGGAACCGGGTCTCCTCTCATTGTACAGCAGAAAAGCTTGACCCAAGAAGATGAACCCCAGGTTCTACATACAGGCCCCATTAATATCGAATTCGCCTGACAGCAGGGCAACCCATTGAGGCTGTTTAATCTCGGTCAACGCTGGCTCTGGGTAACTGTTGAGATGATGCAGTCGAGGCAAGTCTGTGGAAGTAGATCCGATCACGTCGGTGGCATCCCCGCTTTGGGTTGTGAGCACACGGCGGTGCGAGACCCACTGTGGGGCCGGAATCGGATCCGAGTGGATTCGGCGTACTCGCCCCGTACATTCCACCGGATGACTGAAACACAACCGATGGGCTGAACTTGGCAGCGCTAGATAGCCACCTCCGGTAAACTTCTGGACATTCAAATAAGGATCTACCGACTGAATAGGTAGAATCCCGACTAAAGCTTAGCCGCACTCTATTAACCAGCTAAGCCCAGCCACCGACGATTCTCAGACATGATCTCGAAGGTTCCCTTCCCTCTTACCCCTACAACTCAACGCTCTTCTTGAACCCGGTCAACATTACGCCATGCTTTCGACACCGCAATGCTTGCTGTTTATTACTCGCACAACGCCACCCCAAATAGTGCGAGAACAGAATCATAGAGTTTCTCACTGAAAATCATCAATTCATAGTGGTTCCGGTGAGTAGCACACAAAGGTCAAGTTTTATTATGATGACTATGACAGGCAATAGACATGAGCTCCAAATCCAATGAAAATCATCATAACTTTAGCGGTCTGCCTGACCCCTGGGTTGCAATTTTATCTAGATTCTCACATGCCAAGACATGGGAGGCATTGTAAGCGCCCGGTAATCGCTGACACGAAAGCATCATTGAATGGTATCCAGGTCTTGTGTCTGTGCCACAATCACCTAGTACACGACACCAATAGGGGTGTCGCAGAGGAGGGCTTGCCCAAGCTATTCACATGTGGTGTCAGCATATATCGGCCGATGGGCGGAAACAAGATGAAGTACTTACGATAGGGATGCCACAGCAGCGAGCACGCTGTCCACCTTTGGCGCAGATCGCCTGGAAGTTGCTGGCGGACGTGGGGACAGAAGGAGCTTTGGTTCGGTCATTAGATGAATGTTTCGAGATGTGCACCGTGATGGAAATACTTACGCGTCTGGCAGTCAAGGTCGGCAACGCCCAGGACGTCGGTAGCACAGCACTTGGCATTCTTGTACGATCCAGTGCAAGGGTCGTAGACATCGTTGCCGGTGGGAACGGCGATGGCGGCGCTGGCGAAGAGCGCAACAAGGGCAACAGAGAACTGCATTTTGAATTGTGATGTTGGTAGGAAGGTCTTTGCTTGACTGAAAAGCCGGGGTTTCAGAGATGTAGGTGAATCGGTGGTGGAGAAGAAGACTGTTGGTGCTGAGGAGAAGATGTTTGGGGATGGAGAACTCGTCGCTTTATATACTTGATCTCTGGCTGGCTCTTTGAGTAGTTGATACAACTGGTCGTCCAAGACGGAGATCTTCCCCCGTTACTTTCGGCGCTAAGCATTGTGAAGATAGCTCCAGAGTCATGACGGGGCATAGTCTCAGAATTGTCGGTCAGTAACAGCGTCATCCGTCGTGGCAGGATCGACCCCACAAGATGAACGTTGCGGTTCTACGTTTGAACATTGTATTGGCTGCTCCCTGTGCTTCTAGTCTGAAGTCTCAGGCCACGAATGCATAGGTTGTGAGACGGGCGGAGAGTCATTGTCAGGCCTTTGGAAAGGTCGCATTATCAGCCGCTCTGGCCAGTACCTTCGATACGAGGTTCCCCTCATTCGGTTCAGCTTGTGTTGGAACAAATGAATATCTACATGCTGTGGCTATTGATACGTAAACGAGATGCCAAGGGCGAGTAACTGATGGACAAGTACGCTACTGCACGAGCAGATACCTCGCAGGGACTCCACGCGGCCATTTTTTGTCAAATGACCAGATTATACGTATAACTGTCGATCCGGTGAGAATAAAAGCCAGCTGAGACATTTTGGTAAAGAATCTACAGGATCAAGGAAGGGAGGTGTCGATGCCAAGTCATGAATGAAGCAGTCGTCCCGTTAGCCATCTCCTTCAACACTTGACTGAAATGACAAACTTTCCAAAGTCTTGAATGAGCGTTATGGAGAATTTTGTTTTACTAATTGAATTTAACTAATACGCATTGTTCTGATATGAACACTGATGTCTGCGTACCCGACTTCGCGCCCAACTCACGGATGCCTCAGAGGGGGTGGCTACAATGGGAAGAGACTCTCTTACCAACCGCCAATAAAATAATGATATTAAGCGACAGTAGTTGACAAGGAACATATATGCATTCTAGTGACCTCTCAGCCTGGTTAGTTTTCTGCAATTCAGCTGGGGCTATTGTCCTGCGGCAAAGTTGAGGGTATGTTACACAACTAGTAGTCTCGGTTATTACCCTTGACAGAGGGCCGGTGCAGGGGTTCTGAACAGACTCCTTGATAACTATTGGCTCAACAGATCTAGTATACAAGCAAAAGCGAAGTTGTGTTCCGGGGATACGAGGGTGAGTTCCCATTCGTCTACTACTCAGGAACACAGAGTCCTTGAGCCGCAACTAGCATTGCGGACAACTGTTCTGGATATCCTAAGCTCTGTATACTGTTTCGGTGGAGTGATTCTGCACTTCGCCTTAGTCAGGACTTTTAGTACACCCGACGTGCCACGACGTCAAGATTTACGAAATACGAGGTCTCGTTGTGTTTATACTATCAGACCATATGTCATGATACCATCAGACCACCGGGAAGCACCCACAAAACAGTGGTTTGCCAAGCCAATATACAGCTGAACTCCGGGATATACCCGTCGGCCCGCGCTGCGGCCCACCATCCCGACCCTGTCCTGCACCCAGCCCTGCCCCTAAAAGCGCCGCGCAATCCGCGATGTGGGGAAACAGGCTTCATAGTAAAGCGACGAGATATTAAAACGTAATGAATAGGTGAGGGCCGATATGAGAATTGACCTGTTGATAACTGTTTTGCAGGGTTACCTTACGACTGGCACGGGGGCCACTATCAATCTCAGAATTCTCAAATCACGATACAGTTTTGCAAGTAAGATTGGTTCAAAAACCAGAGGGGGCTAGGCTCCGCCAACACTGCCATTCAGCACAGTTCAAAGCTCGTTGCAGCATTTGGCCTATCTATTGAGAAATGTCTCAACTACAATTCATGGTATCAAAGCAGAGCCGAAATATCCATGTTGAAGGCTATTCATTGCCCCACCCGCAGTATAGAGCTGCAAAAGGCTTCAAAAACATGGTTAGAAACCATCTAGGCAGCAATGTAACCCTGTGTAAGTGTGGTAGCTGGTCCAGACAGGGTGTAGGTGCTGCCAGTAGCTTGATAGGTCAGCTAGGCACTTACAGATACGCGCCGCTGTGGCGATGTGGCGAATGAGAACGAGGCACTGGTGGCACAACAATGGATCCACAACTGCCATGCTGCAACTATGCCTTGAATCAGCCTGCGGAGGCATCGACTCCGTGCGCCACCATTCAAACAGAGTCATTCTATTGGTATCAAAGGTATGATGGCCATTTTCAGCTTGTTTTCAGCAACCGGCACACGGCAAGGTCGTGAGGGTGTCCTGCAGGCTGGTCATCTGACTGCTGGCAAGAAAAAGGCAAGGTGATCTCGTGGGCTGTTTCTTGAAAATGGCCTTTGAGAAGGTTTTATTCATATGTTGCCGGAGCATCAGGTCCCAAGTCCACAGACGCTGCTCACTTAACATGTTGTCATGGGTTGGAATAACAACGGGCCGAATACGCACTAAATACGTGGCTATAAAGGAGGGTCTTTGGGTATATCGGATAGGGGTCAGATTTTAGTATTAATACATACTAAGTTCTTAGTTGCTTATTACTTTACTTTACCCCTTTCTTTGACATATGTGGAGAAGTTTATGGCGGAAGTGAAAAGGAAACCGAGCTGTAACTACTGCGCCGGCCAAAACTCGTGAGTCTTACCGGGCCTCTGGTCATATCGAAGTTATAACCATATCGCCGGTCTTATGTGTTGTCGTAAACTACCTGTATCCTATACGCTGATTTGATATATGCTGATGTGTCTACAGTGGCTACTTTACAGAGCGAGTGACCATTGGACTAGGGTTCAAAATCGGCAACTGGCGTACGCGTTTATACAATCGTGATGAATTGACCTCCCCAAAAAAGAATCGTCGGTATTGTAGTGGGACAGGCGATCGGTCTATCTTTCAAGCGATTGCTAGGATAGGCATTTCTGATTTAGCCTGATCGACAGATAAAAAGGGAAAGAAGAGACCGATCAGGAGGACAACGGGGAGAGCTTACTTCCTCACGCAACACTTACCTCTTGTTTTTAGGCCAAGCAAGATGCCTTTCTATGATTTCTATCGATTTTGATAACATAAAAAAACCTGGGAGTTTCTACTCCTCTAATCGCTTAAGCCTACGCCCTAATCAAGAAGGATTCTCTTGATTTGGGCAAGACCTTGAGTTGATCGGGGGAAGCATCTTGTGTTACTCATGTGTTGTTGTGGTGTTTCTCTCTAGATAACCGCACTGCATGAGTCCTATCTGCCCTACACACTTACAGCATCATAATGTGATAAACCGTAGCGTCTGCGAAAAAGTGTATAAGAACGGTTCAACTTGCCCTCTCTGGAAAGTTCCTATGTATGAGTCGACGTCAGTTTAGAATGTCTATATGACGTGATCCGTGCGCGTTGTAAGCCACGTCTATGACAGCCACAGCTGGTTCTCGCCACAGGAAGCTTTTTTCCAGCTTCACAACACATGACTGATGGCTCTCTGGCAACTAGAGTGTGCAGGCAAAAGCATGAATTGGAAAATAATTCCCGTTGAGAAATTTGCCTTTGGAAAAGTACTAGCGAGGCTACTAGTATTTCATCACCGAAGCTCCATGTGTTAATGATCAACACTCATTCTAGTGATGGTTTGAAGCCATCATTACCTTCATTCCTTTTGTCATATACGCAGCTTGATTCTACCTCAGTTAATATTATTTGCTGTCTATGTCATCGCTATCAGTGACTGACAACTTCCAGTCTCAAATGCCCATCCCAACTACGCGGCACCTTCGGCAAAAAACTTGGCAACTTGTCATTGACTTGAAGGCGCATGTCTCCTATTTATTTGATCTAGAGGCCAGCCATGCCATGACGGTCTAGCCCCCATTCGGCAAAAGAAGACATCTGCATCTTTCGGATATACGAGTGGGAATGTTGGCGGTGAGATTCATCGGTCCAGATCCTGGGCTAAGCATTCATCAGGGAAGGCGCACAAATTACGGAAACCACATGAACCGGCGGCTTTGCAGCTGTAGAGGTGATATGAGATACGGGCCTTTTGGGGGGGAGAATAGCGTGTTCAAGTTGCAGAGTCTAGCAAATGATACAAGGAGAGACGTCGTCTTGGAATCTTGCCTATGTCACTTGCATTGGTCAGTAAAAGTGGACAAGTTCCCCTACGGTCTGGAGGTCCGCCTCAACGAATTTGGGCAAATCCGAGAGAACCCAGTGCCTGGAACGACCGGGCTAATGCATGTGAAGCGGAGACTTTTTTGATCCGTGCCGTAAGCACATGGCCTTTTTGGGATGTAGTGTTGGTGCCGTCATGTTCCCTTACTGCACGACTTGGTGCCAGGAAAAAGAAATATGCGTCTGTCAGGGAGAACATGTTGCATTAGAGCCGCAGGTCCCCGGCGCCGCTTGAAAGGCCCAACAGGCCGAGACCGTTTATTCGACACGGATGACTCGCCCACTGGTTGGCGATTCCAATGGATCGGAGATCGAGAGCCTCACGGTGATAGACAGGGGCAGATGGAGCGGGAGAGCGGGAGGACCAGGGATGGAAGGAAAGGGGGGACAGAGACTCGAACCAGTTGATGAAAGGGCAATCTCACGAATTCCAAACAGAAGCTTTGGCCCAGGGATGGCGAAATTGTATGTCGTCGTCGATGAGGAGGCGCGGGGGGGCGGCGGCGGGAGCGCTATAGACAAGACCACGGAGGCTCAATCTCCAAGGCCGCGCGAGGGGGGGGAAAGCATGTGCACAGAGGCTTAGCAGTTGTGAGTCTGTCTCTCGTTCCTTGGTCGGAGTTATTGATTGGTCCCTTGTTGAGGCCTTCTCCCTTAGTTGGATTGCGGAGAAGGTGAGACATTGCCATCGAGCGAGTTCCTCGGGCGAGCGATCCATTCTTGACCGCCTGGTAAAAGGTCAGAGGTCAGCAGAGAGGATGAGACATACTAGAGGCAATTGGAGAGAAAATAGCGGTCGAGACATGGAGGCAGGTTAAGGGGCGGGTTGTTGAGGAGGGAGAGCGTTGGTGTCAGGCACGTAGACTCATCTTGTCCGTCGTGTTTGGGTATGGGCGACAGCGAAGCAAGGGGAAAGTGGTGAGCGGGAGAGACGCAGGAATGTGCCCTTCACGAAGTATGATACGCAGATATACATGGCTTTGGTGAGGGGAGAGGATGACGAGGACAAGATATATAAGGGTGCGTCGACGCCGTCCTCTCTCTCTCGACTTTTGTTCTGTAGCAACAACATCAAAGGTTCCAACTACCTACGCTCGTTTCTCATCATACTTATTTTTCGCTCGCTTTTTGCATTAGTGTATTGGTTTTTCGCCTTGCACGTCCATTCTTTCACTTGACGACAATGCAGTTCTCTCGCCGAGGTGCCGGTGTGGCCGCCCTGGGCATCTTCGCGCTTTTCGCGACGACTGCCGAGGCCGCGGCGGTAGGACGAACCACTGGAACGACTTGTGCCACGGCTGGTCAAAATGCTGCTGACTGTGCCTCCAATGGCGATGGCAGGTCATGCATCACGAATGCATTGACTCCCGCCGCCCTTTACTGCGGTTGCACGACCGCAAACGTCGCCACCGACTGCCCGGGTACCAGAAACAAGTGCAGCGACGCCTTCGACACTCCGGGTATCTGCTATACTTGCCGCACAACCGGAGACTGCGGCGGTTCAACTCCCAGATGTGATACGACTGTTCCTGGCGGACAGTGCAAGGCTGCTTGCACGGCCGCTAGCGATTGCAACACAGCTGCTGGCGAGACCTGCAACGTCGGTACCGGCCAGTGTGTCGCTTCTTGCGCCAATGACCAAGCCTGCAGCTCTGGAACTCTCAAGGCCTGCAAGGCTTCAACGGCCTCATCTCCTGGGAACTACTGCGTTCAGTGCACGGGTGACTCATTCTGCAGTGGCAACACCCCATACTGCGTGACGACCAAGAGAGCCGCCCAAGGCACCTTCGCCGCTGCTGACGCCAACACTTGTGCCGCCGGTTGCCTTAACAACGCCGCCTGCGCGAACGGCCAGGTTTGCGACTCCGGCACCAGGCTTTGTGGCGCCCCCGCGTCTTCGTCTGCCTCGTCTGCCTCCAGCTCTGCCGCTGCGTCCAGCTCCCTCTCGGTTTCGGTGCCCGTCTCCGTCTCCGTCTCGGTTCCCGTTAGCTCCGCCTCGGTCCCCGCTGTCTCGTCCAGCGCCGCCCCCGTCTCCAGCGCCGGTGTTTCTTCCAGCGCCGCCGCCGTTTCCAGCGCTGCTCCCGCGTCCAGCGGTGCCGCCACGGGCACCGACTCGGCTGCTGTTGCCAGCAGCGGTACCTCCAGTGCCGCCTCTGCCTCCTCCTCGGCTGCTGTCTCGCCCTCCAACGGATTCCAGCCTCCTCCCCCCCCTGCCAGCAACACCCCCATCTCGTTCTCCCAGTTCAGGGCTCTTCCGGTCGGCCAGTCGGCCATTGTCCAAACTGCCAACGGCCCTGTGCTCCTGACCAACTTGGGCTGCAAGTCTGTCGCGCCTGGAACCGTTCCGTTCCTTGAGAACACGATCAAGGCCGTCGCCGTTGCTGGTAGCGAAGCCTGCACCGCCGCCTGTGGCGTGAACTTCCTCAGCATATTTGTCAACAATGCTTGCAACTGCGGCCTCACCTTCAGCCCCTTCGCCGTCAACGTCCAGTGTCCCGCTGGTCTGCAACGTCGCCAGGGCAGCAACGTTGGTCAGGGCGTCCAGATCAACCCTGTTCCGGGTGCCACCTCGTCGAGCACCGTCTCTAGCACCGTCTCCGGCACCGTCTCTGGCGCCACAACCGTCACCGCCACTGACTCCGCCACTGTCTCCGGCTCTGCCTCCGTCTCCGGCTCTGCCTCCGTCTCCGGCTCTGCTTCTGCCTCCGCCACCGGCAGTGCCACCAGCACCAGCCGTGCCTCGACGTCCTCTAGCTCCGCCACTGGCTCCGCTTCTAGCTCTGCTACTGGCTCTGCCACCGGCTCCGCTACCGGCTCCGCTACCGGCTCCGCTACCACCGGCTCCAGCACCCGCCCCTCGTCCACCCTCAGCACTTCCAGTGGCACCGCTTCCGTCTCGGGCACCACTTCCGCCTCGGGCACCGCCACCCCGTCTGCTGGTGTCGTCAACCCTCTCAACGTCGGTGTCTTCACCTACCTCGGTTGCTACAGGTCTCCTTCTAGCTTCCCGACTTTCGCCATTGCTCAGTCTGCTTCTACCATGACCAACGACCGATGCATTGGTGTCTGCACCCCTCTCGGCAAGCGCTTCGCCGCCACCTACGCCAACGACTGCTTCTGCGGTGACGCCATCGACGACGTCAACGAGGTCAAGGTCGCCGACGACCAGTGCAACCTCCCGTGCGGTGGCTCCCCCTCCACCCAGCGCTGCGGTGGCCTCTTCGGCTCCGTTGCCAAGCGTCAGCTCGCCGGTATCATCGCCGCCAACGTTCGCTTCACCATCTACGTCCGTGCCAGCACCGGAACCGGCGTCATCCCCATCGGCGGTGCCTCCGTCACTGGTGCTGGTGTTGCCACCGGCTCCGGCGGTGTCATTATCCCCACCGGCGTCCCTACCGGCATCCCCGCCGGCAACAAGTGCTACGGCGATGACTGCTACAAGACCATCAACTGCTACGGCCAGTACTGTAACTTCAACTTCGGCTGCTTCGGTCCCGAGTGCGGCCGTCGTGTCGTCTACAGCGACGGTGTCTGGCGCCCTGAGGCCTGCAACGGTGGTCCCGACTGTGGCCGCAAGATTGTGTGCAAGACTGGCACGTGTGGTTACGCTACCAAGGGCATGATCGAGTACGAGCAGAAGATTACTTGCTACGGCAACTACTGTGAGGTTGAGAAGTGCTCCGGCGATCTCTGCAACCAGAAGTGCCTGTGCCAGGACGGCTCTTGCACCTTCACGCCCTGCTCTGCCTCCGAGGCCTTGAACAAGTACGAGTACTCCAACGGCCAGTACACCCTTGTCAAGGCCTGCGATGGCAGCTGCCCCACCCCTGCTCCTCCTTGCAGCACCTGCGGCTACGTCGTCCAGCAGCCTCCCGTCACCTCCGTCATCTGCAACGGCGCTTCTTGCACCACCGTTGTTGTCACTCCTCCTCCCGTCACCAAGATTCCCTACCAGACCACTCCTCCCGCGGCCCAGCCCCCAGTCCAGACCCCGGTTGGCCCTGCTGCCCCGGGTGCTCCTGGTGCTCCTGCTGCCCCGGGTGCTCCTGCTGCCCCGGGTTCTCCTGCTGCTCCGGGTTCTCCTGCTGCTCCGGGTGCCCCTGGCGCTCCTGGTGCTCCTGCGGCTCCGGGTGCTCCTGCGGCTCCGGGTGCCCCTGGCGCCCCGGCCGTCCCTGGCCAGCCCCAGGGTCCGGGTGTGCCTCAGGGCCCCATTGCCACTGGCCAGGTTCCTCCTTCCCCGTCTGGCAAGCCCCCTGTCGTTGTGACTGCTGGAGCCAGCAACTTCGTCGCTACCCTGGGCGCCTTCGTCCTCAGCGCCGTCGCTGCTGTTCTCATCCTCTAAGGAACCCCCGTGTGAACATGATTGGTCACACTTTCACTTCATTCGATGGGCGACTTTTTGGAAGTCACGTTAATACATATTAGGGGGTGTTTGGTTTGATCTGGTGGATTGGTGCTCGGGTGATGGCTTTTACTTCGAATGCCTGGCTTGGTGAGGGGTCTGTCTGTAGACACTCTCTGCTCGGCTATGGATGGACTTTTTGAGAAACGATTTGACGAACTAGAAAATAAAGCGTGTCTTTCACCACAGCATTCATCTATCATCTTAATCGTGACAATGTGTCCTCACCATGAACAGGTCTCCAATTAGAACAGTCGAGTTATTATCCATCGACACTGCATTAAGTATGGCAAGAGGTCCTCAAATGGACGTTTTTTGGATTATTTCTTCCTCAAACTGTATGAGTTGCAGTAATTGTATTCATGCAACAATACATGATGGGCAGGTACGCGCCGTCACAAAAGCGGACCCGCCCGGCTCCGGCCCCATGGAGCCGAGAACCGGAAGTCGACCCACATTGTCGGAGCTGAGGTCAATCCGGGGGCCCATTTGGTCCCGGAGCCCCGGGTCAGAGCCTGTACCGTGCCGTACCGTGGTGCAAATGTCCGACCATTGCGACCCCAAAACAACGTTTCCTTTATGCCGGTCAGATCGCTCCAGGATGCATATCTTGCCGATATTCGACTTCCTTCTAGAACAAAGAGGTCAGCCCTGGAAGAAAGTCTGACTTGATATTTTTGTGCATAGGAGCTGTCCGTTTTATGGATCGATGGATGCACTGGGGTTTTGTGCTCGAAAAAGTCGCCTTGGAGACAGTGATTAGGTTACGGCGTCATGCCGCTGGACAAACGTCGCACTCGCCCCCCCCCTTTGCGCGTTTCAGCATGTGGGAGGTCCAGGCGGCGCTGCAACGGCGTTCCAAGGTTGGTTGGGATTGGGCACAGATGGTCGGAACGGTTGACTGGCTATTAGCTCTGAGCAACTCACGCGGGTAGTGCTGCGGTGCTACATAATAGGTGGCTTTCTGCCGCAACGGTAGCAAAAGCCGAGGTCCGCGCTGAGTGAAAGGCACGACAGAAAGAAGAATTGTTTGGTTGCAGCCCCTTGGCCGTTTCCAATGGGAAGCTTTGTCTCAGTGTCGCGCCCCTCGACCTCCCCTCCTCCCTCCCCCTTGGTGGCTCTGGGCAAACAGGCATGCTGTCCGAGCACCTGGGCCGCAGAACGAACCTCGCAGTCTCCCGAGCTTGAGCCTACAAGCTCGGGAAAAGGCAATCGCCTCATCTTCCTCGGAGATCGGTGCAGTTCTTCTCTTGCATATCGACTCCGCTACCCCGACTCGCACGCATCCAGTTCCGAGTCAGAAGGAACAAGAACAAGAAGAAGAAGAAGAAGAAGGACGAGGACCTACCGACGCGCTAAGGGGCAGTTCCGAACTCGTCCACTGACAGCTAAGACTAATGAATGCACACACTCGGACACCACTTTGCCACTGACTGACTTGACACTGACCTTTCCAGACGCGGCTGGGGCACATGGATGAACCTTAACCTGACCAAGCTCTTCCCCTCCCCCGCGTCTCCCATTCGCCCTGCTTCATACCGCCTTTTCCCCCCATCATCATCATCATCATCATCGTGTAGACCAACATTGATTGCTCCGTTCTCCCTCTCAATCGGCCAAATCACTCCTGCTCACCTCACCGCAACTTCAAGACACGAGCAAGCCACCGCGTCAGCAGCTCCTGCACCCGCCGCATGCATCTCACCCGAATCCGAAGGGGTGATTGAGCATCACAGCATCAGCTTGTCTGCCTGTCTCCCTGTCTCCCTGTCGGCCTGTCTTTCTGGTGTGAACTAGTCCGCTTCGATTCATTGCTGTCGCGCTGTCGCGCAAGCAGTAGCTGCAGGAGCAGCAAGCCTACAACAGGACCGACGGGCTTCCCGCCCGACTCATCCAGTTTGTCATGGCATCCGGCCCGAACAGCAAGGCAGCAGCCTCTGATGTCCGACCCAAGGATCAGCACCAACAACAACAGCTTACCAAGAAGTGGAAAAATGTTTGGCTAAGAGGCTTGTCGGTTCGCATCCGCCCACGCAAGGGCCGGCCGCCCTCAACATCCGCGGCGCTCGTAGGGGAAGAAGGAGGAGGGGGGGGTGGGGGAGGGCATGACCCGGGACAGGACAGCGTCGAGAGGGGCACGCAAACCACCGTCGGCAACACGATGACGGTAAGGCGGCACAGTCACCACCTGCTGCGGCAGCGGACAGAGACGCACGCGCGTCCGGGTGAGCCAGAGCCTACTCTTCTCACGCATCCCGAACCCCCAACGGCCATGTCGGCCACATCCGCCTCACACTCGCCGGCCACGTCCACAACCGCCCAGACCGCCGCCACCATCCCTGTGTCGTCTTCGTCCTCGTCTTCCACCTCGCTCAGCATCAGTGTCGGCGCATCCATCGGCAATTTCCCCTCGGCAACGTCCAGCCCGTGTCCCACCTGTGGCCAGCGCCGCCACGTCGATCCCCACCGACCGCCGACCCCGGTTAAGCCCGAGGAACGCTTCCAGTTCCGGTCCGGCGTTCCGTACGGCCCGTGGACCATCACCCACCCTCCTTCCGTGGTGGCCTCGGCGTCCGCGCAGGCCGTCACCGCCGCCCCGGAAGCGCCCGCCGCCCCGTCGATCGACAGCGGCGGCGGCGGAGGAAAGGGTGCCGGGCCCCTCACCTCGTTCCAGCCCTTTTCCCGCCTGCCGCCAGAGCTCCGGTCCAAGATCCTGCGCTTCTACCTGGAACGGCCGCGCATCGTCGAAATACGATGCATGAACGACCTGAAAAAGATCCACTTCGCGCCCAACGCCCTGGGCAACCTCGCGTCCAACATCGCCTGGAGCGCCGACAACACCCTCCCGGCGCTCATGTGGGTGAACCGCGAGTGCCGCGCCGAGACGCGCGCCTTCTACCGCGTGCAGCTGCCCATGCACCCGACCAACAAGATCGCCTGGCCCGTCCTCATCAACCCGGACTTCGACACCGTCATCTTCACGTTCCCCTGGAGCAGCGAGATCCCCCTCGACATCTTCCTGAGCGACTGCCTCGCCTTCGACCCGCTGGGCGTCGGGATCCGCCACTTCGGCACTCGCGACCGCGGCGGGCCCGAGACGTGGGACCTGACGCCCGTGCCGGGGTGCGCGCCCCTCTCCGAGAGCCTGGCGAACCTCGAGTCCTACACGGAGGCGATCCAGCTGATGGACGACCGCGCGGCGGCCCGGTTCCCCGTGTGGATGATCCACGAGGGCTACCTCACGAGCGGGATCCCCGCCAAGGACGACTTCTACCGCGACGTGCCCCGCCTCCTCCTGAGCAACGACTACGAGCCCCCCGACGCGGCGAACCAGCGCGCGGCGCTGGAGTCCCTGCGAGCGCAGCTCGGCGACTACCTGCCGCGGGGCGTGGCGGGCCGGCTGGTCATGCAGCGCATGTTTTACCGCAAGTACTTCCGGCACCTGAAGATGAAGTGCACCAAGACCGACCTGGCAGGCCTGGGCATGGTGAGGCAGGCCCCCGGCGGCGAGACGGAGGAGTTCTTTCTGAGCAACGGCAGGGAGGTCGTGGGACAGCGGAGGAAGAGGCCGTGTGTGTTGGATGTAAGGCCGAGCAGCAGCTGGCACCTGTGGGATGACGACTGATGAAATGTATGGAAAGAATGTAATCTCTGTATTCATATGCTGTATAGGACACATGGGGTAAGCGCAAGTGGTCTTTTTTTTCTTCCCCCTCTCAGAACCAGTTGACTCGAAGTCTTTTTTGTTATAAATAGCTCATTGCCGGCTTCTGGGTCTGGCAACCAGTGCCGATACCCTGATCAACAGATATACTCGATAGACACAAAGTAATGAGTCCGAAACGGACATGTTTGCCATGGCATCTCACAGAAGCCGATATCGGGTTTCTGATAAATTACAAAGGGGACTGAACTTGGTGAAATTCAATGCAGAACTAGAAATAAATCAGAGCCCGTCGTCTCCTGAAGCGAGCTGGGGTATAATGAACGTGAAAGCCACCACCTTGGTTTCTACAACACCAGACAAACCCACAATGACTTCCGTCTTCATGCCATGCGTGGCCTAATGCGCGCATCTTCCATGGAGTCTTTTCTCAATACCATAGCGTTCTCCTCGTCATACCCATAGGTATCTCATGAACCATCCAGATCCCAATCCCACCGACCAAGCGCCCTACGAAGCCCTATCAAGTCTTCAAATGAGACTGAGCACAGCTCGAGGTCTTGAAAATTTATTAACCTCTTATCGCAACAACTCCATTGTTTTTCCCTTCTCATTACCGCTCTCCACAATCTTGGGCGGTGAGTTCTTCCCCCCCCACACGCCGCTCTCCACGGTAGCCCCGGAGGAGCTGGCCTGGCCGCCCTTTCCGCCCTTTCTCCGCTTCATGATGTCACGCACGGTAAGCGCGAGGTCGAGCCCCGAGATCGACGAGCCCAACACAAAGACCGTCGACAGGCCGAAGCCGGCGACAATCGCGACGTCGAAGGGGACGATCTGCGTGAAGCACAGCGCCACGGAGCTCAGGTCCGTGAAGCCGGTGATGACCGAGGCGAAGGAAAGGGCGAGGAAGAGCTGGTTTACCATGAGACGGATGTTGGGTAGGCTCGTGAGGGGCAGCGGCGGCGGCGGAGGGCCGGTAGATTTGGGAAGCTGGGGCGGTGCGCGGGCCTTGACTGCGAGGTGGAGGAGGACCGCACCCAGGCCTACGAGTGTTGTGATGAGGCTGATGATCTGTGACGGGTTTCTGTTAGCCGTTGAACGGGCAAGAGGCATCAAACAAGAGGGTTCGGTCGGCGACTTACACCGTGGGCGGTGCGGAAGTGGGCCGACTTGGCGGTGACGAGCACGCCGAAGATGAGGACGATCACGACCGAGGGCGCCATTACGAAGAGCCACATGATGTTGTTCCACCTGTGGACGTTGGGTAGGACTTGCGGCACGTTGACGCGGATGAGGAGGTTTCGCAGATGCTCGAGGCCGATGGCCAGGGGAAGGATGTTGATGTATGCAACGATGGCGAAGATGACTGGAGAGTTTGGCTGTTAGCTGGGTTCCCCCATGGATCATTTTTGTGTTGGGGAAAAGGGGGGGGAGGGTTGCTTTTCAACTTACTGTGAAGGACGACGAACGCGATCCAGCTCGGCAGCTTGATGCCGTTGATCTCGATGGCGTTGGCGGCGTTCGTGATGCTACCGTCCAGCGAGTCGCGAATGATGCCGCCGTCGATGGAGTAAGAGTGGCCCTCGTTGGCGATCTGGATGAGGCCGTCGGGGATCACCTGCTTGATGACCTTTGTGGCGTTGCCGTTCTTGCCGTTGCCGACCATGTCGGTGGAGATGGTCTTGCTACGGATCAGCCCGAGGCCGATGAGTCCCAGGCCGCCAACGCCCTGGCAGGAGAGGGTGTTGACGCCGAACTGCGCGGCCGCGGAGACAGTCTGGGCGTTGATGACGACGGAGAGGTTGAAGCCGTTTCTCGTGTCGACGGAGACGATGGGCGGGGGGTCCTGGCGGGCGACGAGCTCCACGTCCCGGCGGGCGGCCGCAGCAGCAGCAGCAGCAGGCGCGCTCGTGGCCGGGAGCGCCGGGGCGGCAGCGGAGGACACGTTGGTCCCGCGAGGGTTCTTGACCAGGCCGTAGACGACGATGACGCCCTGACCGCCGACCCCGGCGCCGAGACCGGTGGCGGCGCCGCCGACGGTGTCGTCGAAGTCGACCTTTGTGTCCGGCGGCGGGCCCGCGGGGATCGTGGCGTTGCCCGCGAAGAGGGACTGCACGCCGCCCATGGCCTGGATGGAGTCGCCCGCGGCCACCAGGAAGCCGCGGGCGAGGCCCTGGGCAACCTTTCCGACCTCGATCGTCTGGCCGTTGAAGTCGATGGTCTTTGGAATGCCGCCGCTCGCCGCCGACTTGGTGGCGTCGCCGGTCTTCTTCAAGAGCTCGTTCGCGGTGCCGTTCTGCAGGAAGCTGCTCGTGAGGCTCTTGGCGAAGGTCTGCGTGATGCCGCCAAAGTCGATGGAGCCGTCGGGCATCTGCTTCATGACCACCGCCACGTCGGGCTGCAGGCCGAGGCCGACCGTCGCGCCCTCGCCCAGGCCCTTGCCGAGACCCGAGAGGGCGGCAGGGAGGATGTCCATGATCTTGCGCGTGGTGTCGTTTCCGTTGACGTTGGCCTTCTTGAGAAGCTCGTTGGCGGTGCCGTTCCGCAGGAGGCTTTGGGTCAAGGCCTTTGCAAAGGTCTGAGTGATGCCGCCGAAGTCTATGGAGCCGTCGGGCATCTGCTTCACCACCACCGCCACGTCGGGCTGCAGGCCGAGGCCGGCCGTCGCGCCCTCGCCCAGACCGTTGCCAAGGCCCAAGGCAGCGGCAGGGAGAATTTCCTTGATTTTGCGCATGGTGTCGGAGTTTCCGGCCTGGTTGAAGAGCGAGTTGGTGTCAATGTTGGAGGTCAGCGTCTTGGTGAGCCCAAAGCCGAAGGTTCCGACGACGTTGGGGATGCTAGAGTCGTTGATGGGCTCGAGGTTCGCGGCGTTGGGGTTGAGCTTGAGGCCGGCGACCGTGCCGTTGCCGATGCCCGTTGCGAGTGAGAGGGCGATGGGCTGGAGCTGATCTGTGATGCTCCCGCCCGCGCCGCCGGCCAGGCTGGATATGTTTACGGAGCCCAGGAGGGTCGAGGTGAGGCCGACGCCCAGGTTCTGGATCGCCGGGTTCAGGCCGGTCGCCTCCTGCTTGTTGTCTGCCGCCACTTTGGCCGCCATCTGCATGATTTTAGCCTGCGTCGACAGGTTCAACCCTTGAGCGGCACCGGCGCCCATGCCGATACCCAAGAACATGGCGGGTCCGTCGAGATTGCTGGCCAGCTTACTCCCGATGTTCTTGAGACCGTCGGTCAAGGGCTGAAGAAGGCCGCTGAGGATGCCGGCAGACATGTTTCCCCCATCGATCCCTCCGCCACCTTTGCCCCCAAAGAGGTCGCCGAAGCCCGGGAGTTGACGCTTCTCGGGGGTCGTTTCGCCATCATTATCTCGGTCGACTGCAAGCACGTCGCCGAGGGTCGGGAGCTTCTGCTCCTTGGGCTGCGTCTCGCTGTCACTCTCAGCATCGTCGTCCTCCAGGAACCCAAGGTTTCTCTGGATCATCTTCTTGTACTCCTGCAATGCCTCCTTGGTCTCCTGGAGCTGGGGGGATTCGTAGCGGGCAGCTAGCTGATCGGAGAGATCGACGGTGTAGTCGACCATGGACATGAGTGTCCGTCTCAGCAGGGGGTCATTTCCGATAGCCTCGACAGTGCCGGGTGTGACGATGGTGTCGAGAGCCTGGCCCCATGATCCCAAATCCCGACTCGGTGCTACCTGGCTGCTCGGGCTGGGCCTGTGATCAAATTGTTGCTTGATTTCCCTGCCGATGCTGAAGACGGAAAATACCATCAAGAACGCTATGCAGAAGTTCATCCAAGCGCCATGCCTCTGTGGAGGAGCTGGCGGTGGTGGCGGCTGCGACGTCCGAGTGGGGTTCTCGTCTTGGGGCGATGTCTTGTTGTACAGGTCCGTCGTCTCCATGATGTCGTTAGGAGGAAGAGATTATTGGTTAAACTTGGGTTTTTTTTTTCTTTACAATGACATTAGATGGGTAGAATGATGTGGGTAGAATAACGTATATATGCCTGAATAAGATGTAGCGGAATGAAATGGAGAGGAGTGAGAAGAGAAAAAGTCAAAGTAAAGGCTGCGCGGCAGTTGTGAAAGAAGAAGAAGAAGAAAAAGGGCGGTATTATGTCTCTCTCTCTCTCTCAAGATGGGCCGGCCGTGTTGTTGGATAGCCAGATGGGGGAGGGAAACGAAACAGACACAGACAAACGTGGAGAGACGAACGGAGACATATCTATAGCCATGCAAGCTAACGATCACGAGCCTACTGTAGTAAACATGGGGCGGGCGATCTTGGTCGTCAGTAAGCGGAGCGGCCACACACGGCGGGATCCCGCTCCATCCAGCAGCCGACATGGATCCCAGTCGGGCCCACTGCGGATGGGCCTGGGATTGTAGCCCGGGCGAGATGGTCCCTTGCGAAAATCCCAGACAGAACCTGTCGGGGGAGGGCAGCTCGATTGATCGAGTTGGAAAGAAAGAAGAAGCCGATCCCCAAGACGTCAGACGCTCTATACTGCGTAGACTAGGTACAAAGGCCAAGCATGATACCGCGTTGCCGAATACACAGGCCATGACTCTGGCGGTAGCGAAAGCCAGATCCGTTGGCGTGAGGTGTGGCGCTGGGACCCTGTTTCCTGTCAATGGCATGGCAGGGCTCCCCAAGGGGAGCAACGAAGATGTCATGATGCTGAAGCAGGTGTTCAGTTGGCCACTGTCGCGGTGCGAGTAAGTGACGGTCGGGTGTGGAAGTCTGGTCGTATAAGCCTAATAGGGTAACTTGATCATCGCGGTGCTATATCGAGAGGGTGGCCCGTGAGCAAGAAGAGGCATGGAACCCCCCCCTCCCCCCCTCCCCCAGGGAGGTCGGAGGGTTGGGCAAAGTTCCGTTCATAGAGCCATGCATCGAGAGTGCAGGTTGTCAGCCGTCGAGGCATTGAGTGTGCGAGGTTTCAGACGGAAGGTTGACGTTGCAGAGGCGGCTCTGTGATTGGCTCACGGCCGGGTCCCCTTTTGCCAACTGGTGCGGCAGCGTACCCTTTTCGGCTGGTGAGGCAATCAACTAATGGGAATTAAGGATGTTTACTGGAACGACGGGGGCAGCCGGGAGTTTCTTCAGGGTATCATTCGGACATATAGGTAGGCAATACCACTCTACAGATGAATCCTAAACTATTACGGAGGGCGAATACTACAGATGAGCATGCAAATCATACCAGTAGGGGGCCAAAAATGCAACAAGCAAACCGGGACAGGGGCTCCATGCAACACATCAGCACATCAGGACTCTCCGCAGTGGCAACGGCCATGCCATGGCATAGCGACCGTGGAGATGGGCTGCCTGCACAAGCGAGTAGCAGTAGTATGTGTGTGTGTAAGTATGTGTGTAATTGTACATGATTTATGTTGCTCGTACGATGTATAGTTACCGTGCGGTATGTGTGGTTGGTGTATCCGTAAAGACGCAGTTTAAACTCCCTGGTTCTACAAAGTATTAGGTTCAAAAAGTATGTGCCGAGTCTACTGATATGGGTTGACGGGTATTTGACACGATCTGACAGGGATGCTAGTGCCCCCTCACTCTCACACACACACACACACAAATACAGGCCTACGTAGTATCCATCTAGCAGACGGAAATTACCTGTACTAAACACCATGAATCGGTTCAGCGCCCTTCTTGTCAGGGTTGTCCGAGAGCCTCCAACACGACAAGTGATGGCGGGGAGACGCACGCACGCATACAGCTAACGGTTCAGCACGTTCCAGCTTATCGCATGGCTTTTCCCCAAGAGGAAATGCCCTGTAAAGGGGCTTCACTGTTTCTATCTGCTGCTTGTGTTGTGTTGTATCGTGTCGAATTGGCGCATCCGCATCCGAATACGGGCCGATCAGTCCTACTTCTCTTTAGTCATCCAGGTACGTATATGTGGGGCATGGGATACGTACCGACCCCGACAAGGGTCCCCCTTTCCATGTGAAAGTACTCTGTAGCTATTTGACAACATAGTATGCAGGGACGTACCTCCTTCTTAGTAATCTCACCGTCCAAGAGTGAGTGAGCCGCATCAGTAGGGGTAGTTATGCAATTCATGCATCAAAACGTCGTCCCAAGACGGGGGCGCATCTCACACTCTCTCAACTCCCATCATCCTCGTTGGCCCATCGCTCGCGCGACTCGTTCAAGGCAACGGTCAACCAAACTTCTCATCGTGTCCGGATTCGTATTTTGAATCCAAAGCCAGCCCACGCAACGCACTGGGTTCGTGGAACGTCTATCGCCCGATTCCCAAACACGTCGTCCCTTGTTTCCCGTTACAACCTCCTCATCACCCCACACTAGATTCATTAGAACACTCACACACTCACACACACACACAAACTTACACCCACGAGGCATTACATCACATCACATTACGCACGCATCTCGGCGCGGGACTTGGCCCAAATGCTCCTGTACTTCGCGTATCCGGATAGAGCAACAGCACCTCATCATGTTTGCCCGCCATCGTTGACCTTTTTCCAACGTCTTGGTCTGTCTGTCTCGTCGCTCGCCTTGAGTCCTTTGTCCCGTCTCGTCCGAGCCCTTTGCTAGCCCAATCCCTAAACTTGCAGAAGAAAAAGGAAGAAAAAGGAAAGAAAAAGAAAAGAAAAAACCCTAAACACGCCCTCCTAATGGACTCGGCATACGAGACTAGGGAGGATGCCCGGTCACCGAGCCCGTTCCCTTCCTTGCTGCCCCTTCAGCCGATAGACTGGTCCCCTCCGCCAGGCCAACCGCCCTCTTGTTCGCATTCTGAAGACGCCTATGACGCCGACGTCGTCGTCGAGGACGCCAGCCACCCTCAGGGAGGGGGGTCCCGGACTACCGACACCCCTGTCCGCTCCGCTGCGCGGCCACAGAAACTACAGACCAATCCCTGGAGGCTCCTGGAAGCCTGCGAAGGTTTCGACTTGCGCACTTGGGTTGCCGCGCCCGCAAGCGAGCCCCCGAAGACGACGGCATTGACGCCACCACCACTGCCGCCGTCAGCTCCGCCGGACTCCGGTCGACTCGACGTCTTTTCCTACTTCCCAGACCTGCCCTACGAGCTGCGCTCCAAGATCTGGCGCCTCTGCCTCGAGCGGCCCCGCGTCGTCGTCATCAGGGGTGTCATGGACACCTCGGGCGTCAAGGCGTCCGGCAACGAGTTTGGCAACGTCGCCTGCAACGCCCACTGGTACTGCGAGAACAGGATTCCCGCCCTCTTTCGGGTGTGCGCCGAGGCGCGTCGTGAGGCTCTGTCCTTCTTCAGGATCCATCTGCCCATGGCCTCGCCCGATCCCGACGCCCATGGCTACCCGCAACGGAACCAGCGGAACCCGGCCTGGGATCGCATCTACATTAACCCCGACTGGGACCTTGTCCTGTACCAGGGCGCCTCCCGATCTCTGACAATGCCCATCCTTGCCAGCGATATTCTTGCCTACGACCCCCTGGGCGAGGGCGTCGCCCACTACGGCTCCAACGACTGGCCAAAGAGCATCTGGCACGTTGACCCGGATCCCGGCTTTGGCATGGCCACACTGAATGAGTCGTTCGCCGTCCTCAAGAGCTTCTTCCTCTGTACCCGCTCCACCTCGGACATGGCCCGCCCGCTTGGTGAGGGCTACGTGCACGCCGTGACGGGCGAGGTCGGCCGCGCTGGCATGCTCGACTTTGGCCTGCACCTCGTCGACTGGACGCGCGCTTCGCGGCCGGTCGTGCGCACGCCCATCAACAGCATGATCCGCAAGGCCCTGGTCCTCGGCAAGGGCGTCGACCACGCCGTCGTGAACAACCTCGTCACCGTCGAGGCAACGACCCGCGTCGAAAAGTCCCTCGTCCGAGACCTCTGCTCGACCACCGACGGATGGGTCATCAGGTTGGCTTGGCAGCCCCCAGACCGCAGCATCTCCCATGTAATGTACCTAACCACCGGCTTGTTGCGCCAGCCGCCTCCGCCGCTTCTGCCGCCGCCGCCAGAGTGAATGGCACGGCACTCTCTCTAGCAAACGTCGTCTTTTTTTACCTCATCACTTTGGGGCATGATTTCTGGATACCATGTCCGTTTTTGGCCGTCTGCTACCAGTAGGCCTTGGTAGTAGACGGCCCGGTGGCAGCACGGCTTCATGCAGCAGTATTGGGCCAAAAAAAAGCAAAGCTTCGGGCTGCCTTCAGGCGTTCCTGTTGGGATGATTTCCCTTCTTGTCAAATGTTTTACACCTATGATACAACAGACGTCTCTCCTTGTGTTGTGTCCGTTCGTCATTGCCTGAGCGAGAGCGGTCTCAATATTCTCTCCCTGATGACTCTCCCTGCCACCTCGGCGCCGTGTTGGAGAGTGACGGCTCCCACAATGGCGAACACGGCCGAGTTGAGCACAATCTGCTGGCCCGATCCAGCAAGGTTTTCCGGCTGTCTTACGCGTTAGCCAGGGCGGACTTGTTCTCGCTCCTTTGGCGAGGAGAGAGAGGTGGGGGGGTGGAGTGAAGCTTGCCTTTGCCGGTTTCCACCGCAAAACCTTGTCGATGCCAGCGGCCATCGCCAGCTCCTCAATCTTTTCCTTGGTGACGACCTTGTGCGGCATCTCAACGTTGAGATTGTCGAGGCTTGCAAGAGCAGGGTGCTCGAACGGTGCGCGGCCGTGCTCGTCGGGGATGATGGCACCGTCCTTGGCCGATGACGACACTATGCTTCGCGTGGACTCGAGAACAACTGCTTGTCGGCCTGTATATAGCACGCGGGAAACCCCTCCTGGTTAGCTCAAAATAGCTTTGGGGCGGGCGACACAAACGCAAAGTCGCAAGTCAACCCCGAAAGCGGGAGAGAGAGAAAGAAAGAAGGGGGCCTTACCCAGATACGCCAGCTTGTCGTTGAAACCCCGGCGGCCCTGGTCGAAACTCTTGTGCGTAACGGCCAGCCACTTGACCTCATCTGGCAGCATCTTGTCCCCGTCGCGGCCCAGAAACTTGATGTACATCTGGTCCAGCTTCTTGGGGTCCGTGTTGACAGACCAGACACTGCGCGCCGGGTTCTTTGTGATGTGAGGAGAGAAGGGGGCCTTCATGCCCTCGGGGGTGTATGACCATCGCGGGCGCTGCCTGGCCTCGTCGAGCCGTTCCGCCTCCTCGGTTCTCCTCGACAGTTCTTCAATCTTGCTCTCGGCCGCTGTTCGGCAGCTGGTCGTCGCAAACGTTCTGGAGAGGCATTGGATAGGAGAAGCGACTCGGGGCGTCGCAGCCGACTGGCAATGCCGCACAGCATGCCTCGTGAGGCCGTAGGCTGACCGGGAGCCGTTGGTTGCCATTTTTTCTGATCCTTTGTTGCTGGCAACAGGAGGGGGACGGCGATGCGTTGGAGGAAGGTGGGAATTGATGGAGGCGTACGTACTCTCTCGTCGTGGCTAGAGCTCCATGGTTGCTTGAGCTGGAACTTTTTCGCGATCGCTGCACGGAACAATTGAATTTCTCGAGGTCACGTGGCAGCGCGGCCGGGCGGCGGAGGGAGATCATGCGAGAAATGGCGCTAGTCCCAACCCGGCATTAGCTCCCTCCAGCTCGCTCCTAGCCTCCGGGACGACCCCAACGGCAGGCCCCCGACGGTCGCGGCTTCTTCCCTTAATGAAGAGTGATCCACATCGCGTTTTCTCCACTGAAACGGCGACACGCTTCTGAAGGAATTCCGCCCATCGCCTCCCGCGACGCGTCGGCTTCTTTCGGACCCTGCAGATCAGCCACTGCTGCTGCTGCTGCTGCTGATGCCGCTGCGCGATCCGACAGCCATGACATTACCTTTGCCCCGGGACTCGGTTTTCCCTTAGCATTCTCGCACTCAATCACATCATGTCGACGCCCAGCAGGGTCAAGACCACGGCTCAGAGCAGCGCCCTTCTCCTGGACAAGCTGTCGGCCGTCCTGCCCAGGGGCTATCGCTTCGGCGTTTACCACCTCTCGACTCCGCCCACCAAGACCGACGCTCTCTACTCGGCGCCGCCAGAGGAACGCGAAGACAAGACGTACTGCGAGAGACATTTCCTCGCCATCTCCATCGACGTCCCCGCCAGCACCGCCCAGGCCGACAAGCCGACGAAAGACGACGCCTCCTCAAAACCGGTCCTCATCCTCGCCCTGGAGGTCTTCGTCTACACGACGGCACACTCCAGCACCTTTTTCGTCTCAAAAGCCGATTCGACCGGCTACCTCAAGCTGCTGAACCTGCCCAAGGGCACCCCCTCGCTCATCAAAGAAATCAGCAGCGTCTTTGTCTCCTACCTAGTCGAGCAGCGCAGTCGCAAGGGCATCCAGTCGGTCGTCAGCCTCTTCGCCCGCGCTCAGGATCAATATCTCTTTCCCGGCAGCGCCGAGTACAGCGGCAAGCATGTCCTCGACGACAGAGGGCTGGTCAAATGGTGGTGCAA
Source organism: Colletotrichum caudatum (assembly GCA_030867225.1). NCBI lineage: Eukaryota > Fungi > Ascomycota > Sordariomycetes > Glomerellales > Glomerellaceae > Colletotrichum > Colletotrichum caudatum. The sequence goes on from MU846119.1 coordinate 52,839, forward strand.
GGTCCTGGACCCCCTCCTGGAGAATACTCCTGTGGGCAAGGGTGCACCATGGGGTAGCGTCAAAGGATACCTCGTGATCCCCGGACTCGACAGCTACGAGACGAAAGCCTTTTTGCCAAAGACCTCCGGCAGCGCCGCCAATTGGGTGCTGGGACACGCCCTCGAGAAGATTTCGCATTACACCAAAGAGTACGACCGGGTGCCCGCGCGATGCCTCATTCCCCGCTTTCCAGACGACCCCAAGTCGCGGTTCCGAGACGAATTGGACGAGGAGGCTGGAAAATCAAAACAGCTCAAGACCACCGGTCAGTGGAAGAGCGTCAAGAGCTTGGAGACCTTCTGGGAGATGATGGCATACAGGCAGGAGTGCTCCAGCGGGCGTCTGACCGGCTTTATATGGGTCGTCTTTGACCCGGAGGTGGAAAAGGAATGCCGGGACAGTGCTTCGACAGCCTTGCCGACGCCCAACACTTCATTCGATGCATCAAACCCGCCAGAGACACCGACCAAACAGACATCTGCCCGTCCGACGACGCCCAAGTCTACGTCACGCAAGGCGAAGCCGGAAAAGCCAGAGCGGAAGAACAACAAGAAGAAGAAGAAGGCGAAACTAACGGGTGTCATCAAGCCTCGGCAGCCGCGCATTAAGACCCAACAGCGCAACTATCTGCTAGACAAGCCCGTTTCCACTGCCTACTACTATTGGCCGGCCGAAGGCAGAGGTCGCAAGATTGTCGACGAGAACGGGTACAAGCGGGTCAACGAGCTTCTGCTGCACCTGGATTTTGCAAACCTTGACATTGCAGCCAGTAGCACCAGGCGATGGATCAGCGAAGTCGGTATTGGAGAATCGTGGGGCTTGGAGGTCGTCGGCAGACGGGAGACTCCGGCCCCGTCATCAAGCCAGCCGACAGCTGCGGCCGTGAACAATCTATCGGGTCTGGTCAAACGTAAACGCCCCGAAGACTCGCCCGCTACTGAATCGGGCGAGCCGGCGAGCAAGGTTAATGTCCTGAGCACTGGTCTCATCCGAAAAAAGTCCAAAGAAGAGAACGCTAGCGTCGACGCGACAAAGGCGAACGACGGAGAACCCCCGAAGGTCAACGTCCTTGGGGCCGGGCTGGTCCGTAAGAAAACGTGACGCATGAAATTTGCAGGCTATGGCAGCATCAAGTCCAGGAGCCGGGACGGTAGCAAGGCGTTGGATCGGGAATACCAGGGCAAACAACGGATAGGCTGGATTTGAACCTCAAGCGAGGGTAACGGAGGATGAATGGGCGAGGGCTGCGGACGGCCTGCCCGAAGTGGGAGGGAGTACAAGGCGCAACGCACCCCAAACTGGTCAGATCGCACATGCATGTATTTTAAATGGATTTTATTTTTTTTCATCTTGCCATATTGCAACATGATTAATTCGTGATCAATCATCGTCTGTGTGAACTCGGATCAAGGCTTGTCTGGAAGTATTCTCCCAGTCGGTGCAGCCCCTGGACGGCTATCCTTGCGTCGACGCATATCTTCCGCCTAGGGCATCAGAATAGCCATTCTTTTGAGACCAGAAGAACATCCCAATAGGGATGGAAGGGAAAGAGGGGAACAAAGACACCTTGAGGCAGGCCACACTTCTCTCTCTCTCTCTCAACATTTTGGCCATGAAATATCATGCGCCCCTTGCCCCCAACCACCATACATTTCGTTTCGTTTCGCCGCCACTTTAGTTTGGTCCCCAAGACACTCAGACTGCCTTGCTTTCGGGCTCGAACTCGCCTCGTCCCTTGTATGTGCTCTCCGGCAGCGCGTTGAGCGCGTCCTCGTCCTTGTCGAGCTTGCGGAAGGTCGTCCAGAAGCCGACTCCGCCCAGGCAGCTGATGACGGCGATGCAGGTGTACAGCCACACGAGCAGCGGGTCGGCGGCGAGGCCCACGAAGGCCTGGCCGATGGCGCTCGAGAAGGCGTGGACGAAGAGGAAGGCGCCGGTGACGAGCCCGCGCATGTTCCTGGGCGCCTTGGTGAAGGCGTACTCGAGCCCCGTGATGGAGGCGAAGATCTCGCTCAGCGCGATGAGGACGTAGCACGGCGTCTGGGCCCACACCGTCATCTCGGGCGGGCCGTTCTCGCGGATGCAGTCCGCGTCGCCGGCGCTGTGCCCGCACGGCGCCCGCCGGTAGATGAAGTGCTGGATGACGGCGGCCACCACCATGGACAGCGTGGCGCAGAAGAAGCCGAGCGTGATCCTCTTGAGCGGGGTGAAGCGGAGCCCCGCGCGCCCGACGGCCGGGTAGACGAACTTGTCGCAGACGGGGATGAAGATGAGCAGCGCAAAGGGGTTGAGGTTGGTGATGATGTCGTTGGGGATGCCGTCGAGCCGCATCGTCGCCGCCTGGTTGATGAGGTTGTTGGTCATCTGGCCGTACGCGAGCCAGAAGACGGGGAACCAGAGGAAGACGGCGCAGGCCATGACGCCGCGGCGGACCTCGTCGACCCAGGCGTCGTCGAACGTCATCCACGCCGGCTTGTCGGCGACCCGCGACGGCTTGATGCGCTCCCAAAAGGCGTCCTTGCGCATCCCGGCGATGCCGCCGCCGCCGCCGCCCTGCCGGAGGCCGTAGCCGATGAGCGCAATGGACTTGCCGAGGACGGAGCCCGTGGGCGGGCGTCTGGCGTAGCGGTCGCGGCAGGCGAACATGACGACGGGGCAGAGGAAGAACATGATGGTCGGGAGGAGGTACGAGAGCCAGAAGCCGACGTACTTTTCCGCGTAGACCATGGTGATCTGGCCGATGAGGGCGCCGACGTTGATGAGGAAGTAGTAACGCATGTAGACGCGCGAGATGGTCATGACGGGGTCGACGATGACGCGCTCGCCCGTCTTGGGGAGCGTCTCGACCGTCTGCCGGGGCTGCGTGAGCTCGTACTGCTCGGCGATGAGGGGGGAGATGTTTGCTTTGAAAAACCCGACTCCGATCCCGAAGAAGACGAGGCCGGTGACGAAGGCCGCCAGCGAGCCGCTCGGGTTGGCGATGACGGAGGGGACGGCGGCGACGATGATGAGGATGTGGCCGAAGGTGGCGATGGCAATGGCCCATTGGATGGTGAGGTAGCGTCCCCAGTACGTGTCGGCAATGTAGCCGCCTAGAATAGGTATCAGGTCAAAGCCCCAGACTGAGTATTGGGGGGGAGGGCTAGGGAATCGTGGTGAGGCTGCTTACCGACGAGGGGCATCACGTAGGACCAGAAGGAGTTGAAGAGGGTCAGGGCGGTCGAGGCTCGCTGGCCGAGGCCCAAGGCACCGGCTTGCTCATGCGTGCCCCCGGCGCCGGTCGTCGAGCCCGGGGGGAGGGGATACGCGATGAAGTTGACGACTTGGCACACACACCGAGAGAGTCAGCAAGCGTCCCGACGCCCCCGCACACGGTGCTGTAAGAGGGCTCATCCGTCACTTACACACGGCCGTTGTGCCGTAGTAGGCGAAGCGCTCGCACATTTCGGCGAAGCCGATGCTGTAAATCAGCCAGTCCACCTTGCCGTGGGTGCGGCGCAGCGTGAGCAGCTCCTCCTCGGTCGGGTAGACCTCGCCGTTGGGCCCGCCGAGGGTGTCATGGGACAGCCGGCTACTGTCGGCGAGGTTTCCCGTATACACGTCCGGCTTCCCTCCGGCGTCGACGCCCTTCTCGATGGCCGGGTAGTCCGCCCGCGCGGCTTTCACCACGTCGAGGTTTGGGGCAGTCGACATCGTGACGTTTCGTGGACTATGAGCCCCTGTCTTTCTGAACCTGAGTCTGCCCAAGATGAACGGAAGGAGGGGGGGGGTTCTCGAGAACGAATTGCAGTCGCTGGGTAGATCTTATGAGGCAGCCACCGCGAGGGCTGGCGGGGCCATTTGGCCACTTTTGTAGCTTTCCGTGGGCGCATCCTATCGGCGCCGCAGAGGCTGTCTGCGATTGCCAGTCGATGATGGGCGCGCATCGACATAGTTCAAGGGCCTTCTCGTGCGGCGATGGTTGCATTTCCTGCTTGGCGACCGCGAAGCGAGCCAGCGCCCAGAGATAACGAGGAGCGGAAGACGCTGGGCTATCTCAGCACGCAGAAGCTACATTGTGGTTGGTCGGGGTGAAGACAAGGTCGCACCGGGGGGTAACGCGGAAACATTCATCAGCCAACAGCTTCCCGGATTGGCGAAGGGACAAATCAAGCAATGGACCGATTATCCATGCCTCAATCAACGGCAATATGGATGTGAAAATGGCACAGGTCTACATATTTACAGCCAGCGGCCGTGATTGTCAGTCTCCCTGCTGGAGGACTGGAAAGGCGGAAGATTTGGAATGGGCACTGCAGAAGTCGCGACAACTCGCGGCAAAGACGGCTGAGATCCCACATCTTGGCTGGTTGCCCGGGATGGGTAACGGTCGTTTGGACTTTTGGGCGGTGGTGGAAGACGAGGACATCGACGGCCGATCTTGGCAGCCTTGGCTTCGCTCGAATGTGGTAGGTGACAAGAAATGTCAGGTTCTGGGCGGGCTTGTGACTATATCATCCAAATTCACATTTCAATCCATACTGTAGGTCTCGTCGGGGGTTTGCGAATACTCCGAGCAGAGACCATCGTATATAACTTGCCTATAGATTGGACAACCCACAAGACATTTACCAGCTTCAAGGCCTTGAGATGAGCACCGGGGAATCAATTCAAGCTCCGTTGGACTACGTACGTGTTCAATGTCTTTGGGGTCTTTGAAAAGTGCGCATAGGATGATTTAATATTGGACCGTATGTGATGTTTTTTTGGCTGGTTTGATATGAGGTTCTTTCTTTCTTTTTTTTTTTTTTTTTTTTTTTTTACAAATCGTTGAGGTCGGCGATTTACCAAGTGATTACTTGTCATTGATACTCTTGAAATAAGAGAAAAACAGAACAATACATAGTAGGGCAGTCATGTTACCTTTCACCAGCGTGTCAGTAAAGCAGGTACGGATACCTGGAATATTGACATGTAAGAAATCCGACACGATGGTGCTGGGCCTCAATAATGTTGTTTGGATGATTAAGCTCACAATGACAAGCTCGGGAAGCTCGGGAAGCTTGGGCCGGACTCCGGCAGGATCCTGGGAGTGGGGACCGGAAGTCCTGGACGCGGGGGCTTCCCGGGAAGGATTTGCCCGGCTAGTCCAATGATTTGTAGCAAAGGCGGGATGATCGGCTGGGCCAACGGTGGTCACATACATCCATGGTTTACCCCTTGGGAACCCCGAAGCAATTTCGGGGGTTTCGACTTGTTGGTAAACAAGTGCTGCTCCGAATGGTTGGTCCGTTTGATACCTACTACTAGTTGAAAGCAAAGCCGACTTCTGGCCCCCTTGTTGGCCGAGTAAGAATGTGCCTGATATATCCGTACAGCTGCATAACTAGATGGTGTATCCGTAGATGCACAAACTCACTCACTTACTAACTGGACTACCTAGGTACTCGGTACATACGTAGCAGTCAGTGATCCACGGCAAAAGTTTCCCAGGTCCGCATTGACCGTGGGGCCGGGGACCAGTGCCGGATTGGAGCTGTAATTATTTGCCATTTGCGGGCCACCATGTCGTCTATGTACATAGCTGGGTATGGTAACTAGGTACATATCCGTACTTGCTGTACAGATCGAATCATAGGAACAATTTTCAGTCGGCTACTCACCCGCCTACCCACCAGGCCACATGCCGTCAATCGCTCGCCAAGAGTTGATTAAATTAACTCCAACTCAAAAAAACGGGTTGTTGTTTGCGCGAGTAATAAACCGTGTCGGTCAGTCAACCATGAAAAGACTGGCAAAGCTGCATTTTGTATATATTGGACTCATTCTCCGTGTTCGTATTCTTCGTACTCTTCCACATCGTTGCTGGTGTAATTATCACGACCCTACTGCACCTCCGACTGCACGTACGCAACGACTCGAAAAGAGGCCGCCGTTGCTTCATGCCCGGTTGCATTCTTTTCTACACGCACGCTGTCGGATTCTTTTGGTGTTTACTTCTTGTAATCGCTCTCGGCGCCCATCGCAGCTTCATCTCAGCATGGCGCGACTCGGAAAACTCGTGCTGGGGCTCTCTCTACTCCGAGCCGCTTCGGCGAACGATGAAGCGACCCCGGAGATTCTCAAACGCGACGTCTGTATTATTGGAGGCGGTTCCAGCGGGAGCTATGCCGCCGTCAGGCTGCAGCAGCTGGGGAAGAGTGTGGCCCTGATCGAAAAAGCCGGGCGCCTGGGCGGACATACCAACACCTATGTCGACGCTGCGACGGGCAAGACTTTTGACTACGGCACGCAGAACTTGGTCAACACCACCGAGGTCTTCAACTATTTCCGCAGTCTGGGCGTCCCCCTTGCGCCGTTCGCGCCAAAGAGGCAGGCCGTGGCCGTGGACATGGCCCGCGGCCGGCCCGGGCCTGCTTGGCCGATCGTCAGCGCCAACGACACCGCGGCTGCTCTCGCGCGGTACAAGGTGCAGTTGGCCAAGTACCCGGACGACTTCTTCCGCGGTTACCATCTGCCTGACCCTGTGCCCGAGGACCTGCTCCTCCCCTGGGGCGACTTCATCCAAAAGTATGACCTCGGCGCACTCGCATACGACGGGTGGATGCGGTTTCAAGGCATGGGCAATGTCCTTGCCCAGCCCACTCTTTACATCATGAAGCTGTTCAACCCGATGCAAGTCCGGGCCCGCGAGGAGGGTACGAAAGTCTACGAGGCCAACGATGATCTGCAGACACTGTGGAACGCGGCCCAGGCATTCCTCGGCGACAGCGCCGTCACTTCGGCAGAAATCACCCGCATCGACCGCCAGGACGACTCCGTCACCGTCTCGTTCACAACACCCTCCGGTCCCAAGACCTGTCACGCTTCCAAATTGCTCATCACCGTTCCTCCGATCCTGGATAACCTCAAGCCCTTCCTCGATCTCAGCCAGGAAGAAACCCAAGTGTTCGGCCAGCTGAACAACAGCTATTACTACAACGCCGTCATCTCCCGCTCGGGCTTTCCCGCCGGGACGTCGGTGTACAGTTACGACTCAGAGTCCCAGTACAATATCCCTGCCATGCCGGGCGTCTACTACTTCACGACCGAGACTGTCGCGGACCTGTGGTCCACGCAATACACCAGTCCGTATTACCAGTCATTGGAAACAGTCCAAGCCAAGATTCTAGAGCAGGTACACGAGGCTCGACGTGCGCTGGGCCTGCCCGACGACGGCCAGGGAAACGGTGGTGAACCGGAAATCATTGCGTCCAACAACCACTCGCCCTTTGGCCTGACTGTGTCCACGGACGCAATCCGTTCCGGCTTCTACAAGCGCTACACAGCGCTCCAGGGCCAAACAAACACGTTTTGGACGGGCCACTCGTGGAGTTCGGGGAGCTCAAGCACCATCTGGGACTTTACAGAATACGAGGTCTTGCCAGCAATCATGGATTCGCTGGGCAAGTAATTATGGTAGTTGGCGGTGGTGTGTAGATATCACTAGTTTCGCCTCATGTCAGATGAGATATGTTTATATGAACCAGACCGCTGCATTGTCAGTATTATGTAGGGAGAGTTTTGTAGACATGTTACACATGGAACGATTAATAAGACGAATTTAGTCATTAATAATGGTTAGTCTATTGACACGGTGATGGAGAAAAAAATCATCACTCTGAAAGCTTAGTCGAGCCATTCGCGATTCCAACTCTCGGTCCTTCTTCTCGAGTTATAGAGGCCTCTAGTACAGTCGCGGTAAGAGGATGTCTACAACAGTGCAAGTATATGAATGAATATCAAGACAAGCTATGGATGAACGAGGCCTGCATTTGTCCAGCTTTGTTTCAGGTGGGCATGGCATGAATATGTCTCAAGACGATCTATTCAGATGGCCTTCATAGAGCGAGCCACACTAGGCGAATTGGGGCGGGGAGGTAGGTCAGGTCAGCCGGTTCACAATAGCGCACATGTCGCCAAATCTTTGTGATGATTGCGCTTGATGCACGGCTATATGTACACGCTAACTCACTAGGTGAGTGCCTATTTATTACCTACCTACCTAGGCGGTTAGGTTAGCCATCTGAGGTACCCAAGACCAGTGAAAGCTGACATAATCGTTGCAAGCGGGCCCTTCACCGCCCTCGCCGCAGTGACGATCCTTGCATAGGTTCCGTAGTTACCCACCCACCTACGGATACTCCGTACATCAACACCGACCAGCCTCGTGCGACGTGCCCTAGACCCCGACATCACCATCCATCCATCCATCCGCTCCGAGGGAGGCTCAGAACCATGGCGCCCCCGACGAAGCGCTGGCCGGCCCCCGTCCACGTCTTCTCCTACCGCGCTCTTCTCGTGGTTCCCGTCCTTCTCGCCCTCGCCACCTTCGCGTCACTCTTCATCCACTCGGACGTGAACGTCGCCCTCCTCTACTCGCAATGCCACTCGCGCGCCCGACTCCCGGCCATCAGCAGGGTCCCCGTCCTCGGCCCGCCCGCCTGCTTCGCCGTCTCCTTCTTCCAGACGGCCCTTGACTCCGTCCGCACCTTCGCCAGCATGGCCGCCATCCTCTCCTTCATCGCCGGCCTCATGACCGTCACCACCGTCGAGGCCGCCCGCGTCTGCAACGCCCCCAACGTCCTCATCGCCAACCCCACCGGCCCCTGGCTGGTCTTCAACCTCATCGGCGGCGCCGTCGTGTGGCAGCTCGTCATCATCCCGGCCTTCCTCCACCGCTCGCGCTCCATCCTGCTCGCGAGGAAGAAGGCCGGCCAGGAAATCGTCGAGGGCGCCCCCTCCAAGGACCCCGACTTGGGCAAGAAGTCTCGCCACCTCGTCGTCGACTCGGAGATTGTCGCCATCCCCGTCAGCGTTGCCTGGGGCTTCGTCTTGCCGTCCGTCCTCATGCTCATTTACAACTCGCCCATCACCATCGCCCTCTGGCTCGTCTTCCCCGTCTGGGTGTCCCTCATCCGCCAGGCCGTCCGCTGGGCCGTCTTGAGGCTGCAGAAGCGCCAGCACCGCACTTTCCACCTCGAGTCTCACACAGTCTCGCTCCTGCTTGTGTACATCGTCCCCATCCTGTGCTCCGCCGTTTCCCACGTGTACCTCATCTGGAGCCTCTTCCAGTGGGACGACAGGAAGGAGATGACGCGTGCCACCATCAAGTTTGTCGAGATCGACATGTTTTTCATCGGCTTGACCGTCCTGTACTGGCTTTTTGTCGAGGCCGGCTGGAAGGTTCCGCTGGTGGCAGTTCTTACAGCCGTTCCCCTGGGTCCTGGCGCGGGAGTTTGTATCGCCTGGATCTACAGAGACGCTCAGATCCGCGACCATTTCAAGCACTGGCTGTCTGATGTCGTCGGCAGCGAGGACGGCGGTGAAGAGGGCAGGAGTCCGGCGGGTGAGGAGACACCCCTGCTTCGCTGACCTGGTGAGGAGAGTGACAAAGCCCCGTAGAGAGCCACACATTATTTCAAGCAGGTAGGGTAGGCAGGCACTAAGAGAATTCCACCAGGGTCGTGGATTCAACAAGATGATATCAACCTTGTGTCTTTGTTGGCCCAAAAATGAAACATATAAGATGCCAAGGGCTGCGTAACTTTGGACCAGTGCTGTACCGGACGCTGCTGTGGCCTTCCATCTCCGTGCAAAACGACCTTTCAGCTTCGCTGCATCTTCCCTTGTCGCAGACACACACCACGTCGTCCTTTGAATCCAAAGGCATCTGGAACACAGGTTCTCCCGGCATTCGCCAGCGCCTTCTGATGACCTGGCAGAGGAAGTCCATCGAACTTCTGGTGCGCAGCAAACTTCTCTTTATTTATGATCTGGGATCCCCCGTTCTCCGGAGCTACGGGTGCCGCCTCATCCTCCTCCTCAACTTGTTGGGCTGTTCACTCTCGCGGCTAGGAAGCCTGCTGGCTACGGCGCCTCTGCGACTCGAAACGATGTCTGAGAAGTCCGATACCCCGTCCTCAACCTCCGAGACCGATAGTGTCTTTTCCCAAGCCCACTCCCAAGCGGACGTCGATGTCCAGCTGAAGCACCTGGCCCTGGAACCGCAGACGCAGCACAACGACGAAGTCCTCTCCAGCCCGCTTCTGACGGTCCCCCTCATCGACAAATCGCCCCCCTCGCAGTTCGGCCTCTTCGGCGCCAGCATCTCGGGAGGCGTTGCTTCGTTGGCAGAAGCCCGGCTTTTCCACAACGTCGCATGTCCCTCGAGTGTCTTCGTCTGCGGAAGCCAAGGCTCGGGGAAAAGCAACACGCTCGCCTGCCTCCTCGAGAACTGCCTGATCCCGAGCCAGCTCGGCCAGCTGCCCCATCCCCTGACGGGCATCGTCTTCCACTACGACAGCTTCGTCTCGGACTCTGGCGGTTTGCCATGTGAGGCCGCGTTCATTGCGTCCCATGAGCGGGCTTCAGTCAGAATCCTCTGTGCCCCGACGAACGTCCGCACAGTTCGGGTATCCCTCTTCCAACACCCCCCCCCCCCCCCCCCCCCCCC